>JAOTQH010266715.1:0-10927 GCA_025631255.1 Cornus kousa | reverse complement strand
TATTAGCTTTTCGCTTTGGTTCGGTCTTTCAATACAAGAAGGAGTCAGCTGCGGGCTAAGAAGCCTATGAGGGTACCCCCCATCTACAAGGGTGAGGGAACTCTGTGTCTAAATGCGCTATGCCTGTTTATAAAGCAAATATTCATTTAGATGCGGGAAATCCCACTTGAACTGACTTATATCCTCAGGAAGAAAAGGGAAAAAGAGTGAGCCATTTGACAGCCCTATCCGATCCTAAGGTAGGGTCTCGCTCCTCCTCAAAAGAGAATCTGAAGTCAGTGTTCCATGTCCCTTAGTCGAAACGCAGTAGGATGCACACTATGTAACAGCCAGGCTCCCACTACAGTTCCTCATTTGGATTGGGTTAAGGCTGATGATTCTGAAAAAGAATCTAAGGAAGATTTTTCTGAATAACGCCTTCCATCTCTATATTTGATGGGCGTTTTCTAACATCTGCGCTTTGATTCGTTATTTAGGTACTCCCGACGATACCACACGGAAGTGATTGGTTAATAGAAGGGCGGAAAGGAGTTCGCTTCGAAGTTGATGGCTACTAGGCTTGGCTGACTTCCCCGGCCAGATGAAGATGAAAAGCGGAAGAACCAGTTACGTACTGTGTTTGCTCTGGATGGAACGGTACTCTTGGAAGCGAAGATAACTTGCTTGAGCAAAACTGATTCTTGGATGATCTATAGGCGGAATAGACTCTAGCTGTCTTTCCAGTGGTTTTTTCACTAAGCAAAAGGGAGAAGCGAAACTGGAAGTCTGAAGCCTTCATTTGCCTCCCAATCCCAACTCATGACACCGAGGAAGCGAAAGCATGATCACTATTGTAGGGGGGTTGCCTTTACATAGAAGGAAGAATCTCTGTGGGACAGTAAGCTTTTTAGTAAGCAATAAAAGCAAAGAAGCTTAGAATAGCCTCATCGTAAATGGGACTTCACAGCTCAAATGGACCATTTCTGCAACCGGAGTTGCTGCAACTAAAAGAAAATGATCCGTGTGGAAGGAAAAGGTCATTCCGTTAGATAAGTCAATCACTCCCAAAACTGAAAATCAGTCTTATCAATAATAGGATGCGCCCAAAAACCTCACGACGCTCGGCTAACCCTTTAACTTTCTAAGAAGGCAAGGGAAAGGGCGAAAAATGATGCTGTCAACGACCCTTGAAGGGCAAAGTTGCTCTTCCTCTACGTAAAATCTTTATCACACTGGGGATTTCATGCATCAAATTAACCAAATAAGACTGTCTACTTTTAGTAGAGTGATTGATCAAATCTCCAACTCTATTCATTGATGAAGACCCGTGTCAATTATGCGGGAAGAAGGTGGAATCAATTGCGCATATGCGATATCCAAAGCTTTCTAGATGAAGAAGAAGAGCTCACACCTAATTCATACCCATCACCGTACCGAACCTCAGAACTAATATCAACACAAACAAAGGAGTTTTCGATGTTTGAAGAGCCTATTCTTAGTGAAAATGGAGTTAAAGTTGCTCTTCAGCATAGAGTTCTATCTGGTATTCGTATCTGTCCCCATGCGCCAGCTATATCCCATTTATTTTTTGCGGATGATTCGATTATTTTCTGCCAGGCTTCCCATTCTGAAGTAGCCTTTCTTAAAAATCTTCTGCAGCGGTACGAGCGGGCTTCGGGACAACAGATTAATTTCTTTAAATCTGCTATTTTTTTCTCCAAAAATACCAGCAATGAGGTACGACATACCTTATGTCAATTGTTGGAAATTCGAGAGGAAGGGCTTAGTACAAAATATTTGGGAATGCCGGCAATTATAGGACGATCCAAGTGGGATGCTTTTTGGTTCATTTTCGAGCGTGTGAAAAATCGGCTAACTACTTGGAAATCCCTTTTCTTGTCCCCGGCTGGTAAGGAAACCTTAATTAAATCAGTTTTGAGCGCATTACTTACATATGTGATGTCTTGTTTTAAGTTGCCTCGTAAATTGTGTCATGGCATTCTAACACATGTCCGGCGATTCTGGTGGGGGAAAAAAGGAGAATCTTATAATATTCACTGGGTTAAATGGGATTTATTATGTACTGCTAAAGAAGAAGGGGTTTAGGTTTTTGCAATCTGGAGGCTTTTAATGATGCCTTGTTGGCTAAGCATGGTTGGAATTTTCTGGTTAATCAACAGGGTTTAGCTTTTGCGTTGTTTAAGGCTAAATATTTTTGCCAATGTTCCTTTTTGGAGGCGCCGTTGGGGTCCAATCCATCTTGGGCTTGGCGGAATATTTGGTTTACACAACATCTCATTGCCGAGGGATCCAGGTGGATTGTATGGAATAGCCAATCAATTAATATATGGACTAATCATTGGGTTCCCGGTATCCTCGGTAAGCTGTCTTGGCCTCCTCGTTTGGCAGGGCCAAATTTGGTAGCGGATTTATTTGATCCTACCAATGCTCGCTAGAATGTGGAGTTGCTTTCTTCTTTATTTTCGCCGGTCACTATGGCTGCTATTTTTAGGTGTTCTTTTAGCATGTTTTCTAGACATGACACGTTGGCATGGGATCTCGAGCCCACAGGGGCATTTACAGTGCGCTCTGCCTATCGTTTTGCTTATCGTCTTCAGAGTCAGGTTAGTGGTCGAGCTCAGGAGGATTCTCTGGTTATTTTTTCTAATAAGTTGTTTTGGAATAGCATTTGGAAACGCAAAATTCAACCTAAAATTCAGCATTTTTTGTGGAAGTGTTGTTAGAGGGCTATCCCAGTTCATCAACTTCTTATCGCTCATGGTTTAGAGGCGGAGGTGGTGTGTCCTAGGTGTGGCATAGATGCGGAATCCATTGAACATTTGTTGTTTCTTTGCCCTCATTCCATCCACGTGTGGAAGATTTCTCTGCTTAGGTTGGATTTTGTGTCTGTTCCTCCTTTCTCCTTTTCTACTTGGTGGCTGCATTTAATGAAAGGATATGGACGGGGGAATGGATGGGTTGGGTCTGGTAGCCTATTTTTGCTGGGGAATTTGGAAGGCCAGAAATAAGTTAGTTTTTGAGGGAGTGAAATGGGATGCTAGTCGGGTTGTTTTGATGGCTTGTTCACAGTTTTGGGCATTTAAGACTGTTCCATCATCCTCTAGTGATTGCTTGTCTCCTGGGTTCTCTGAGTCTCCCCTTTTTTCGCATTCATCTTTTTCTTCTCCACGCTGGATGCCTCCAGGAGAGGGTGTGCATAAATGTAATGTGGATGCATTATTTTTGGCTTCTTCTCAGATTGGGGGTGGTGGAGCGGTTTTTCGTGATTATTTGGGCACTATTGTGCAGGCTGTGGTGTTTTCTCCTTTTCCTGCGACTAGTGCAACTTTTGTTGAGGCTAGTTGTCTGCACAAAGCTATTTTTTGGGAAGTTCCTGTTCAACTTCTCAGGTTTGGTTTGAATGTGATTTTAAGGTTGTGGTTCAAGCAGTGATGGGTGATGCTCTTGGGTCGATAGAAATTCATTCTATTGCCTTCAATATTCAAGTCGCGCTTTAGAGATTTTCATTCTCTCGTTTTAGCCATGTTAATCGAAATGGTAACGCCGTTGCTCACGCAATTGCGAAGTTGTCCAAAGACTTCCTTCCTCAAGATCTGGCTCTTGTTTATATCCCAGAAGATATTCTTGATTTGGCAATTAAGGATTGTCTATCTTGCTACTTAATGTTGTTATGGCTGCTTACACAGTTTCCTAATGTTGTGTGCCTACTTAGCTTTAATTTCTTGACTAGGATTAATGTTTTTGACACCTTCTCCTATTTTGTCAAGAATGTGATCTTGACTATAAAGGGTGTCAGTTAGTGTTGGTTGGATTTGTGTTTGTTGGTGTTATATGTGTTGGTTCTATGTCTTTGGCTGTTGTTCCTGCCTGTAGATGCCGTATGGCGTTTGGCTTGTTTTCTTACCAGGAAAAGAAGAAGAAGAAGAAGGATGAGAGAGTGATGATGTCAGCATTGACTGCACCTGAATCTCATCAGAGGGGTGTATTTGTTACAAGGTTATTAACTAGAGTGGAGGTAAGCGAAACTATCCTAACTAGGGGAGATGCGAGCATTATTTGACCTATCTACAAGGGAGGTAAATGTAAATTACCCTTTAATTAAATCCTACTAATTTCGATGCAATAAAAATAAAGTCTTTAATTATAACATCGCAAAAATTCAATTTGATTAAAAAAAAAAACAAAACAAAACAAAAACCACAAAAGTATGTTTTTTTTTTTTTTTTTTTTTTTTTTTTTTTATTTAAAAAAAAAAAAAAAAAAAAAAAAAAAAAAAAAAAAAAAACATTTTTTTTCACGTGTCCGGAATTATGTAAGTTAATATTTCCTTTTTTTAATAATTAAAAAAAAAAATAGTTTCAGAATTTAGCCAAACACTTGAAAATGTTTTCTAAAATTTTTTTCCATGAAAAGCCTTTTACAAAATAAAAAATAATTTACATCCATTTACAAGAAACTAAGCTTAACTAATTAGGATATCAGAAAAAAAATAAATAATAAAAATAAAATTAGGATATTGCATCTCAGCTACAATGCAAATTAGTTAGCATGAGGTGTTGAACAGATGGCGGGTGATAGCTCTATATTATTATTATTATTATAATTGTTTACAATGTAAGTTAATTGTTGTTGTAACTTGTAACATGGTGGGTCATACCTCTTTTATTGTTATTATTGTTGCAATGGTGTTATATCAATATTGTTATCTTTATGGACAATTAATGGATGCATTAGAGCATCTTTAACTGTTGTTGTGTATATATATATATATTTTTTTTTTGTGAATTTGATGTGTCATAATTGATTTATATAAAAAATTTAAATTATTTATTTTTAGTTTCAACGGTTGTTTTATACATCTTATGTAAAAATATATCCCCCAATAACAACCAACACATAACTTTTACAAATCTACTTAATATATGTTTGATTTTTTAATGAAATGAGAAAGATGGAGAAGAAAGAAAACATGCTGACGTGACTGTATAAAAAAATTGTGTAAAATACATAACAATTTTATATATTGATAAGGTGGCAGTGTATTTACACATTATATATGACAATGTATATTTTACACAAAAAAAATATATATGTTAACAATCTATTGGAGATACTCTTACATTACTTGGATTTTTAACACATCCCTAATATATTTTTTCACTTGTTAAAGGATTTATGCTTCACACAATGTGTGAATTTTCTTTCTTATTCGAATTTTAAAAATAGAGTCATTTTCATCCAACTTTCTTTATTAAAAATCCTTCTTTTCTTTTTTTGCCCCAGTTTTGTTGTCAGATAGAAAATGAGTCAGATTAAATCAATGAAGACAATATTTTTGCATTAATTGTATAAAGTGGTTCCCTTGTATTCCCACAATACAAAAAAAAAAAAAAATGATAAAAAACAAAAAGGAATTTTTATCAGTACACCAAGCAAATGTTTTAATTTTAAGATTCACACTAGCATTAGAATTGTTTATGGGATCATCTCAATTTCAGCAATTCATTTATCATAATGAAAATGTTCAGAGATTGAGAAAATGGAAAGAACAGTGAAAAAAAGTGGTACAACTTTATTGTATCTGGATCATTACTTATCTCACACACATATTATACACTTACAATCCGCAGAATTGAAACTTCATACTTTTTTATCACAAGCCAAATGAACACACTAACGAAGTTGTTGTCTGATTCTATATTTGATGACTAAGTAACCAACCAACCTTCGCATTGAATAAACTAAATACATCTTCACTGCATCACCATCAGCCACATCCATTGATGCGTTACGCTGCTTGCTTGGATTAATTTACACACACATGACACATTTGTGTGTGTGTGTAAGGGCCATTACTAAATGTGGCTCTAACTCCAGCAACACAACTTTGTACCACTCATTGCAAAATCAACCTGTAGCTTCCACTGAATTATATGCCAATCATAGAAACAATCATTACAATTCCACCATATATATGTAGCCAATGTGGGCTTAAATTCAGCAAGTTATGACTATTAACTCTGCTTTTTCCTTGTGCTCCATTGAGGTTTCACATTAGAAGACACTTGCCTGACTGGGCTCTTCACACCACATGGCTTCATCCTCCAAGGGAAGAATATGTCCAAGCCACAGCCTTTGGATGAAGGATATGATCTACTAACTCTTCGCGAAAATTGCTCATGAAAATTGCTCGGAGAAGGAAGCTTCCTGTTCATAGCAGAGGAAGCAGCCAGAGCAGTGGCATCAGGAAGAAATCTCCTAAGCATGAAGCTAGGAGACTGATGAGTACTCCTATACTCCTCTATCTCTAGATTTTCACCCCCTAAGCCATTCACTTTCTCAGCAAAGTCTACTGACTCGGCTAGCGAAAATATGTCCATGGCATCAGAGAAAGCATCATCATTTTCATAGTCGTTGTCATTGACATCATCGTCATCGTCAATATCACCATCGCAGCCATCATCATCAGGATTATCGCGAAGTTGATCTTCTTTAGGCATATGCCACCGGCCTGGTGGGAGTTTCGGGGGAGGCACCACCATATCATCATGGGTGTCCGCGTCCTTGGGCTTGCCCGGGGCTAGCTCCCACAAAAATGGTACCCTGTCACATATGCCTCGCGAAGTGCCTAGCGAGTCAGTACGTGACATTTCTGCACTAGTAGTGATGACACCAGTGGCGCGCCTAGTTGATAGAAGTGGCGCGTTGAAGTCTAGCTTTCTTGGACATTTCCTATCCATGGTTGTTCCTTCTTCTTGAACCTCCATGTGCACGATATATCATTCTATAATGGAACTATGAATCGAATGCTGGAAATGAGTGGAAGTGAACTTTCAATTTGGATGAACGAGGAAGTAAAAGGTAGCTGGGAGGCTATAATTGCATAGCAGTTGGGACTATGGGCATCTCGTGCAGTTAATTAAAACCTTTTATATCACTTTAACAGCTCACAGGTGAGCTACCGATTTAACCCGTTCTACTTCATATGGCTTTGGAGATAGACTTGATTAAAGGGGGCATAGCATATCAACTACTAAAACGGCTATTATTCACTGCTATTTTCACTAGTTGATAGAGATTGGAACCATCGATATACAGGAATGGAAATACACCTAATCTTCAATGTATTCACATTTCACAATACCAATTTTTATCATTCTTCTAAACAATGAACTAAGGCTTACCTAAATTTTCTCATTCATTCAACAAAATTTCAAGGACAATTCAATTTTTGACAAGCCCAATATTCATAAAATTGTAAGACAACTGCCACCAAATAGACTAAATTGAAAAAGAAAGAAAAATGACAACTTTTTGTCTCTTATTTTTTTGGTGTTTTTCATTTTTTGCACTTTTCAGGTACCCTTTTCTCTTCCATGAGGGAAATTGTGCAGCTTAACAATACAAAGGAAACATGGAAAAAGTTACAATACATTGCACACCACATACTGGACAGAACATCACAACCCCGCCACTTCATATCTATGTTTCAGTTGATTGTTCAACTTTTATAGCTCATGTCCCTCTGCACGGCAGCTGTCGTCCAATGAATAGCAGCATCCGGATCACCTTAGCCTACAAATTTCATCAATTGATATATATACAAGTACAGGCCATCTTGATCTGCATTTTCCTTTTTCTTTGTAATAAATTTCCTCAATTTCATCTTCCTCATAGGCCAAGGACAATCTGCACCCAATCTTTCTAGAGACGAAAACCTAAAAACAATCGTGCCGACTAGTACTGACTTTGTCGGGACCAAAAAACATTGAGTAGGGATGATTGGATTGTCCATGTAAAGATTATGAAAGAGAAACACAAAATATGCCCCACGACTGACTCCCTTACTTGTGTTGTTGCTCATTAGCACGTTCTTGTGATTTATGATAAAGCTCTAGCGTATCTGTGTGGTTGGGATCAAGAGAAAGGGCTGCCTCACAATCTTGGACAGTGGAAGCGTAACTACCCATCGAGTCATGGAATGCCGCTCGAAGATGGAGCAGCTGTAGGTCAGGCTTGAAAGCTATGGCTTTTGTAAGCTCCTTTATGGCTTCATCTTCCTTGTGGTCATCCATTAGAACTGAAAGGTGGTATAGTTCCAATATTAGTTTCCACATACGAACACACAAGCAACACCATGCGCACACAACATACTAACAGAGTAGCAAGAAATTAAAACTATCTCATAGTCATGATGCAAGGACAACCCAAGGCTTATGAAACCCAAGAATGACAAGTGCAACAAGCAGTTGCGACTGCCACAATTTTAGGACAGGGAATCAGTGGAAACCCATCCCCTCGTGCATACTTTTAGGCCAAACAGAGTGCAGACTTCTATATAATAGTTGTCAGGCCTTAATCATCCAGCCATTTAGTAAATGGTAACAGAATGGAGTCTCTTGTCAAACCAATAGCCAACTTCCATCACCTTGATGTGTGCTAAATTCATTCTCAAGTTGGCATAAAATAGGTTTTTCCATAGTGTTTATTTCTTTTATTTATTTATCGGAAAAAATTCAATTTATCCATGAGAGAAGTCACTTAGTAATCATCTTATTTCGTATGACAAACATGAAGTATGCAATTATCATCAATAGCCACTAGCAGAACAGCTTTTTAATCATCCATCCCTTGTTGAGCATATCAATAAATACTAGAAAAGAAAAGAAAAGAAAAAAAGTATACCAATGGAAATTAAGTTAAAACTTGGGGATCTCAGATACCAGGAAAAGCCTGCGTATTGCTCAATAGGGAGTATTCAAGGCTTGGCAAACTTTGATGGACCACTAAATCCATCTATGATGTGACCAATCCTTATTAAACACAGCAAGACAAAAAAATGGATGAACTGGAAGCACCCATTTCGGAGAATGGATCTTCTTACCAAGTAATGAAGATTGCATAATAGATCAAAATTTGACAAACCTCAATTAAACAATAAAGCAATATTATTGATTACAATTTAAAAGCAATAGCTAACTGCCATATATTAACATTTGGAAACACCATGAAATATGCAAGTCAAATCTACAGAATATTAAGATAGAATGATCCATTTCGTAAATTAAGGAGGCCTGAAATACACAAACTTGACCAACTCAATAACTTGTCTTTTTCAATCGCCCCATCCCACAAACGCAAGGTTCTGGGAGGAGTGTATTGGATAAAAACCTAGGACGGAGTAAGGATTTACCTCAAGTTTGTGCAGTCAATAGTTAACAATCCATATCAGTTTTTAATTTTATTAAAGCTACAGCATGGTCAACCTTACTGCAACACAACGTTCTAATATATTGCTTTTAAATCATAACATTTATTTCCTACAAAATTAACAGAAGTGATGAAAATAAAACAGGTGATGGGAAGAAAAACCTCAAACTAGAAAATCAATCTAATATAAATAAGAAGAAAAAAAGCATATTATCTCCAAAAACAATTTAGAGGTATTGAAACAAAAGCCAGACGGTAACTTCAAAAAAGGGGGGAAAAAGGCATGCATCTTGAACTCAATTTAACTTTCAGCTAGTTGATAAAATTTTCCTATCACAAAAGAGATGGCAAATACAGAATAATAAAACAACTAATATTTAAAATAATGGGGGAAAAGCCTACACATCTTGGTCATTTTATACTCTAATTTGATTTGATTGAATTTCATAATAGAATTTAAATTTGTAATCAAGGCCAGCGAGGAAGTGATTATAAAGGTGGATGGAAGGAAATGAGCCACATGGTGACAAAAGTGAATATAATATATGAATTTCCATTTAAATAATAAAATATTGGCATTAAAAAGAATTGGAGATTCTTGATGACTGAAGACATAACAAAAATTGACTCAACTCCAGGAAGTAAAATCTAATTTGGTACTAGGAAAAAGACGGAGGTACATAAAAGAAAAGGAAAATTAACTAAAAAGTGACTGAATTCACCCATCCAAGAAAAAGATGGAGGTACATACAAGAAAAGGCATTAAAAAGAATTGGAGATTCTTTTTATTTTTTATATTTTTATTATATACCTATAAAATTTTAAAATTGCCCCCACTGAAATTACCAAAAAACTCCACTATTGCCCCCACAACGTTTTTTATCTTCTTGTTGTCGAAGGCAACCCCCACTCACCTAATTTTCTGGGTCCGTCCCTGACTACAGCAATAATTAACGATTAACTAAATGTGGGTTGACGGGGTCTAAAGTTCCAACTATAACTAAATTGCACGAGCAAACTAAAACTGAAGGGTCATGTATCTTACCTGCCGCCCTGTATCTGTATGGGTATGACCTCAGAGGATCTAGTTTTGTTGCCATACTAAGATCACTCTTTGCCGTGTCACGGTCACAGTATTCTGAGCGTTTCTCATAAGCTGATGCACATTTCCTGGCCTTATCTACCAGCTTTGTCATCTCATCATACGCAGCTTTGCGCTGATTTTTAAGATAATATACGCGTGCCAAACCTTGATGTGCTCGTGTATGTTTAATGTTGAGTGCATTCGTGTAGCAGTCGGCAGCAAGATCCAGCTTCTCACAGTCTACATAGACACTTCCAAGATTGTTTAATGCCTGCAGAATAACACAGTTAATCAAATAGTATTCTGGTGCGAAGTATTTAAATGCAACAATCTAGCTCAATTCTGAAAAAAAAAACGTACTTGTCCTTTTCTAAGGCCATCTGAGGGGCATCTAAGAGCTTCCTCCAGAAGTTGGACAACATATAATGCAGAGTCAGGATCATGATTTGAATCGGCTAAAGCATATGCTTTTAGGAAAAATGCTTCAAATGATCGCTGGATTGAGATGGACTCCTCAGCTTTAGCTAATGCTTCTTCACGATGGCCTGTGTCATATAAAATCCATCCTTCATAGACAAGCCTTTCATGCTCAGAGGTAGTATTATTTCGAGCCAACCGCAGACAACGCATTGC
>JAOTQH010266704.1:0-10930 GCA_025631255.1 Cornus kousa | reverse complement strand
CTGCCGTATAGCACCTCAAATGGAGCCATCTCAATGCTCGCCTGATAACTGTTGTTATAGGCAAACTCAATGAGTGGAAGGTGATTCTCCTAACTACCTCCCAAATCGAGCACACATGCCCGAAGCATATCCTTCAAGATCTGGATAGTACGCTCGGACTGGCCATCTGCCTGTGGATGGAATGCCGTACTCAGGTGCAACGCTGACCCAAATGCTGCTTGAAGTCCCTCCCAAAACTTTGAAGTGAATTTGGCATCCCTATCCGAAACAATGGTTACCGGAACTCCATGTAACCTTACAATCTCTTTTACATAAAGAGCACCAAGTGCTTTTGCATCATCTGTTGCCTTAATAGGCAAAAAGTGAGCCATTTTGGTCAATCTGTCAACAATGACCCATACGGCTTCATTGCCCCTCTGTGACCTTGGAAGACCTGTCACAAAATCTATAGCAATGTGTTCCCATTTCCACTACGCTTCAGGTAATGGTTGCAACAACCCTGTCGATTTTTGATGCTCGGCCTTCACCTGTTGATAGGTAAGGCACTTTGCCACAAACTGTACAACATCTTTCTTTATCCCGTTCCACCAGTACTGACGCCTCAAATTGTGATACAACTTGGTACCACCTGGATGAACTGCAAAGAGGGAAGTGTGGAATTCCTGAAGAACATCCTCACGACAAACTATAAGGACAACCAACAAACCCTTGAACTATAGGTCCCCTTTAGCATGCAAAGCCCAATCCTTCACTGTCTCACCACTGGAGATCAAATCGTAAATGGCATCCAAATCAGGATCCTGTCTCTGTGACTCAATCAGTCGTACAATAAGAGTAAGCTGAGCCACGAGACTAAATAAGAATACCGACTCACTGCAACTATCATCATCAAAACACTGCAATCCCATTTCTGCTAGTTCCTTAAGCATCTTCCACTTCCGAATAACTAAACCGGCCAAAGTTCCACCAGATTTCTGGCTTAAGGCATCTACTACCACATTTGCCTTGCCTGGATGATACTGCAAGTCAGAATTGTAATCTTCCAAGTACTCAACCCATCGCCTCTGTCTGTTGTTCAAGTCCTTTTGGGAGAAAAGGTACTTGAGACTTTTATAATCCGAGAACACCTCGAATATTTCGCCATATAAGTAGTGTCTCCAATACTTTAGAGCAAACACGACTGCCGCTAACTCCAAAGTAGGGTAGTTATACTCGTGAGTCTTTAACTGTCAAGACCCATAAACCACTACTCTACCATCCTGCATCAACACATATCCCAAACCGTCATGTGAAGCATCACAATAAATCACATAACCCAAGCCACGTTCAGGTAGCACCAACGCTGGAGTTGTAGTCAATCTTGTCTTCAACTCCTGAAAGGATAACTCACAAGCTTCATTCCATACAAACTTGATCCTCTTCCGGGTCAAACGGGTCATAGATGCTGCTAACCAAGAGATGTCTTTCACAAATCTTTGATAGTAACCCGCTAGACCAAGAAAACTACGGATCTTAAATACATTCTTGGGTTGCTTCTAAGTCAATACTGCCTCAACCTTCGGTGGATCAACTGATACTCCGCCTTCTGAAACAACGTGTCCTAAAAATTATACCTATTGTAGCTAAAACTTATACTTCTCATATTTGGCATATAATTGGTGCTCCCGTAAAATCTACAATACAATACTTAAATGGACCTCGTGATCTTCCTGAGTCCGTGAGTACACAAGAATGTCATCCATGAAAACTACCACAAACTGGTCCAAATAATTGTGAAAGACACGGTTCATCAAGTCCATGAATGCTGCTGGCGCATTCGTCAAGCCAAATGGCATAACAAGGAACTCGTAGTGTCCATACTGTGTACGGAACACTGTATTCGGGATATCCTCATCCCTAACTCTCAATTGATAGTAGCCAGACCTTAAATCAATCTTCAAAAAACAATTGGCTCCCCTCAATTGATCAAATAAATCATCTATCCTTGGCAAAGGATATTTGTTCTTGATGGTGGCATGATTCAACTTCCAATAATCGATGCATAACCATAAAGAACCATCTTTCTTCTTAGAAAACAAGACCGGTGCACCCCACGGCGACACACTTGGTCGGATGAAACCTTTCATCCTCAAATCATTAAGTTGCTTCTTCAACTCTTCCAACTCAACTGGTGCCATACGATATGGTGCCATAGAAATCAGCGCAGTACCAGGCATCAAATCAACAGTGAATTCCACCTCTCGGTGTGAAGGTAACTCAGTCAAATCCTCTGGAAACACATCAAGAAATTTATAAACAACTGCCGGATAACCTTCTCCCACTACATCATCTCCTTCGGCCAAAAGATTAGCTAAGAAGTAATCACCATAACTCCGTTCACGAATTCTATACAACGATAAGGACTGGGAATCACTCCGATCTCCCATGAAAAAGAAACAGTCTCCCTCGGGAGTGCAAACAGTGATCCTTCCTCTAAAACAATCGATTGTAGCATGAAAGAAGGCTAACCAATCCATCTTGAGAAAAACATCAAATCTAGTCATCTCTAGGAGGATAAGGTCAAACACGAAAGTCCGCCTAACTATCACGATGGAATAATCCCGCACAACTCTGTTCAAAGACACTGAAACCCTAACTGGCGTGTCAACACACAATACCCAATCCATGAAAATGACCTCTAACCCTGATGCAAGTGCAAATGATGATGAAATGAAGGAATGAGATGCAATAGAGTCAAAAAGAATGCGAGCCCAAGAACCAAACACTAGAAAGATACCTCGAAGGACTGATGGTCCAGAAGAGGCATCAACTGGTGCAAGTGCAAAGACACGTCCCTGTGGTGCCTGTGTTTGAGAACTGCCACCCTGAACACCAGAGTGTTGAACCGATATGGAAGGAGTATCCCTCCTGATTGGTTGTGATCCCTGAGAAGACATGGCAAGTTGTGGTGGTGGCGGTGGTCTAAAACCTGACTGAACTGTAGCCGACTGTGACGGCCTCTGTCGTGACCCTTTGCCACTATCGGTGCCTGCTCCCTAACTCAAACAGTCTCGAATCAAGTGACCCTGCTGGCCACACCCATAACAAACCCTTGGAGTTGGAGAAACTGAGAATGATCTCATAGGACAACTGGACTTGTAATGCACTGGCTGCTGGTACTGAAAGTAAACAATTCCACCCTTGTCAGATCTAGCTGGCATAGGAGTGGTAGGAACATATTGTGCAGATTGTTGCCCCTGATACTGAAATGGACCACTCTTGTTCCTCTTCCAAGAATATCCCTCTGATGATGGCCCTACACCTCTTTTTTGCTTCAATTGCTCTCTTCTTGCATCTTTTTCTCTATTGTCAGCCTCCAACATCAAAGCCCTTTCCATCGCTTCTGTGTAAACCTTAATGAACTATGCCATGATCAACGGCATAATTCGATTATTAAGACCGGAAATAAACTTTCGAGTCTTGTTAGCTTCATCTCTCACCATTTCTAGAGCAAAATGGGAGAGTGAGGTGAATTTATTATCATATTCCACCACCGACATATTCCCTTGAATAAGGTTATGAAACTGGTCTTGTAACTCCCATCTTTTGGAAAGCGGAAAATACTTGTCGTAGAATAGTTCCTTGAACCTTTCCCAACTCATCTCCTCCACCTTGTACCGGCTCGTAACCGACTTCCACCAAAGCTTGGCATTCTTAGCAAACTTGTAAGTAGCTAGGATGATCCTTAAATGATCCTCTATCATATCCATTAAAATCAACTGGGTTTCAACTTGATCCAAGTAATCGTCTGCTACCATTGGATCCGCATCGCCCTCAAACATTATCGGCATTAACTGTGAAAACCCCTTAATGATCTTCAGACGCTTCTGAGTTGTTGTCTCCTCAGCTTGAACTGTAGGTTGTGGTGCCAGTTGCGGATTAGCAACAATTGTTGCTCTCAAGGCACCTTGTAACAATCGATTCAACACCTGTTCCGCAGAACCTTCACCCACTTTCACGGGTGCTTCAACATTTTCCCTCCTTATTGGAACAATTCTTGGGGGAATCAAATCCCTAAGAAGTGTGTTCTCATCATTTAGCTCCTCCGGATTGGAGCTAGAGCTCTCACCAACATCGCCCCTGGTTGGCTTAGGGCCAACTTCCCTTGATTCTTCACGTCGTGAGATCGTGCTATAAAATGAGAGAACGATTCAAAAATATGACACTAAGGTCCACTAGGATTGACTCAACATGAATTGATATGGTACTGGCACTTAGCATGCGAAACTAGGTAATAAACATTTTAACATAATCATGTAAGCACATAAGCACATAGACAGTCAAGCATGCTCATTCTTATAAATAAACACGTAGCAAGTAGTCATGTAAATAGCATAAATAACACCCCATGCAACTCTATGAAGGCCTCTACCCATCGTCCAAAGGTTTTCGAACTCCGCTCTGATACCATTAATTGTAATGACCCTGACCCGGAGGCCCAAATAGCTACACGGGTCCTTACTCAAACCCGAGGTTATCCAGGTCCATCACAACATTTCTAAGGTCAAAACACCATTACAACACTTGAATAACACCCTCAGTACTCCTCATAATCCAATCCGTTATTAATAAATCAAACACCGAAAGAAAGAAGGAAGAATGATCAAGCTGCTTCATTTCGGTTGACCGAAGTGGAGCTTCGGTCGTCCGAAATGAAGATCCCGAGAACAAATGAGAGGAGAAGGGAAGCTTGAATATGATACTTTATTTCGGTCGACCGAAGTGGAGCTTCGGTCGTCCGAAATGAAGGTCCTGAGAGCTTGCCAAGAGTTCGATCGACCGATCCTCATTTCGATCGACTGATGAGAGGATCCCGAGAGCCAACCAATCTGTTTCGATCGATCGAGCCCCATTTTGGTCGACCGAAATGATTATGCTGAGCCTAAAAACCTGCATTCCTACAAACTGCACTTGTGAATCCATGAAGAAGCTTAAATGGAAACTTTAGAATGACTTAAATTTTGCTTAAACACTCAAAAAATACTTTATACATTAATCATGGACAAAGGTATTAACTCTTGATCCTACAAATCAACATTTGATTACAATTCATTTACATAGAGTTATGCATTATAGCTATATGTCCAAAAATCCATGGATATACAAAAGAACCACCAATTACAAAAATAGCAAAAGTAGTCTTCTAGCAACTTTCAATTTTAAGGTGGATTGTCATCCGTCGGCTCTTTTCCAAGACCTGAAAAAAAGATATATATATATATAGTAGGGTGAGATATATGCTCAGTAAGTGACACTTAAGACACACATCTTGTGTCCCCGTGAATCCAAACAAAGCAGAGGTCAATCGGAAGAAGGATTATGCTATGACGGGATAATATAACATACACCTCAATTTCAAATCTAACAATGCAATGCAATATCATGCAATGCATATAAATGTCACTCCCCATTTTCACATTTAAAATCATCACTTTCAAACTGTTAATACAACCCGCCCTTTGGTGACCCCGCCGCGACACGAGAGGAGGATTGACTAGTGTCCCTGACCCTTGGTACCCCCGTGGCGTCATTATGGGGCCCAGCTAGCTCAACCACGCTAGGGTATCTCCCTAGTCCCCTCTAGGCTATGTTAACCTCCGGCCCGTTGGTACCCCCGCAGTGACCGGGTTTTCTCAAAAATTGATTCAAAACAATCTTCTCCGAAAATCCCCCTTTTTACTTCAAAACCTTTTCCATCATGCAACCCCATGATTTACATGTACAATTCATGCTTTAGATGCTTAATCAATGGAGAATTGTCACCAAAACACAATAAAACATGCTTTCTTACATCATTCATAACATGTGAACAATACAATAAGCATAAACTCATAATACAACATGCTTTTCACATAACTACACCAAGACAAGTTTCCACATATTCATATACATACAATCATGGCATTTAAAACAACAACTTACAAAATTAAACATGCTATAATACATTTCAAGTAGAAAAACTCACAAAGGAGCAAGAGAATTGTGGATTATGAGCTCTTACCTCAAGATTGCACCAAAACCCTTGAAATGGGTCAAGAATTTCGAAGTCCCTATAGAGGCTCAAAGCTGGAATTTCTGGTACCGATACGTAGAGCTTGTCGTGCTCTTCGTTTTGCCTCAAACGGCACTTAAATCCGACAAGTAATGAGAGAGAAATCTTAGAGCAAAGTTTGGTTCCAAAAGAGAGGAAAAAAATGAAGTGAGAATTGAAAGAGAAATGAAATTACGGGGAGAGAGAAAATGGAAAGCAAATGTGGTCTCTAGACCACTTATTTGAGATAGTGGTGGGTTCCACCACTATGAATTTCTTTTCTCTATTTCTTTAGTCTCTAAATTACACCACATAAATGCACCACATACAAAATGATACATGAATCAATTAAAATAAAATGCATCAAATGAAAATGGACCCAACCACAATCCCGTACACAAGATGTGAAAAGACGAAAATGCCCTTGCGGCGATAAAATTCCAGAAAATTAAAAACCACCGAAAATTGAAAACGCTACAGTTTTGGAGATGTTCAACCGTTTTTCCCAGATTGCGAATCTTCGTTATACCAAGGGCTTCAAGATTGGTTTTGCTCAAGGGCAACTTCCTTCTGAAGAGAGATTATGGTGATGCCGATGAGCACGATGCCGAATAGGGACTCTTGGTTACTAATGAATATGCTGAGCCCTCTGCTGGCCCTAGGGAGATTGAGTTTGCCGCTCTGCTGAAGGACGAGGTGGCCAATGAGGTTCTACCTCCTCTTGAATATTCTTCGGGTTCTCAGGGGTTTCCTACTCTGTCGCTTGATGCTCCTTCCTCTACTCCAGCCAGGGTAGAGTTGGTTGATGCTTTTATATAAAGGTTCAATGCAGAAGGTGAGGCTGAACCTGAGAATGATCCCGCATAGCTCTTTTTTTTTTTTTTTTTTTTTAATTGGAGATAGATGATATATCTTGCTTCTTCTATAAAAACTTTCCCCTTTTAAGACTATGGAAGTTTCTTTTTACGATCTCAATGGAAGTTTCTTTTTGTAAACTTTGAGATCGCTTTTGCTTGAGCCCTTACTTATGATTTGATCTTAATGCATTTCTCTATTTTTTTTCTTTATTAAATCTGATCAGGCGTTTGGCTCTTGGGGCCTTTGCCTATTTTGCGATCGGCTCTTGGGGCCGCTCGGCTCTTTTGGACTTAATTAATTTTCTGATCAACTCTGATCGGGTGTTTGGCTCTTAGACCTTTCGTTTATTTTGTGATTGGCTCCTAGGGCTGCTCTACTTTTTTGGACTTGATCAGTTTTCTGATCAAATCCGATCTGGCGTTCGGCTCTTGGGGCCTTCGCCTATTTTTTTGATCGGCTCTTGGGGTTATTTGGATTTGATCAATTTTTTATCAAATCTGATCAGGCGTTCGGCTCTTGGGGCCTTCGCATATCTTGTGATTGGCTCCTGGGGCCATTAGACTATGATAAAATCTGATTGGGTGTTCGGCTCTTGGGGCCTTTCCTTATTTTTTTATCAGCTCTTGGGGCCGCTTGGCTTTTTTGGACTTGAATAATTTTCTGATCAAATTTGATCGGTCGTTCGGCTTTTGGGGCCTTCGCCTATTTTTCGATCGGCTCTTAGGGCTGTTTGGATTTGATTAATTTTTTATCAAATTTGATCGAACGTTCGGCTCTTGGGGCCTTCGCCTATTTTACGATCGGCTCTATTTTGGACTTGATCATTTTTTTAACTAAATCTGATCAGGCGTTCGGCTCTTGGAGCTTTCACCTGTTTTGCGATTGGCTCTTGGGGCCGCTTGGCTTTTTTGGACTTGATCAATTTTTTGATCAAATATAATTGGGCGTTCAGCTTTTGGGGCTTTCACTTGTTTTGCGATCGGCTCTTGCGATCGTAGATCCGACTACAGTGTCTTGACGCAAGTTGACCCTTTTTAATTGGGCCTTTGTGTTTAAAACGGGTATTAGGTTTTTTTTTATATTATTTTTTAAAGGGAGTTGTTCTGCTAATGCTGAAATCAAGCAATTTTGTTTTATAGAAAACACACACACACACACACATATATATATATATATATTTTATTCAAAATAGGGTATCGTCTTGAAAAGAAGTGATCTGTCCTTGAGAAAAATGGGGAAGGCTCTGCATTACGGGCCCTCTGATAATGGGTCGTGTCTACCCATGGGTCCCATAATTCAGGGCTTGAGTAGGTCATATTTTAATAATAAAGGACTCTTTTTCTTTTTTGTCGATGTGGGACCTTGAGTTCTAGGAACAAGAAAACAACTTTTCGTTAAAAAAATCTGGGGAGTGTGTGGAGACCGTTGATAATGGAGCTTTTCGATGTCATAAATGGGATCCCATTGTTAATGGGTCCCACACACTGACAAATAAGTAAGTGAGTAACTTTATAAGAAAAGTTTAAATGCTCATTTTTTTAAGCGATTTGGGACATCGTTTCTTGTAGGTGAAGAAGTTTTATCTATAATAAGATAAAAAGTGTGAAGTAGAGACCCCTGATGGTGGGTCCTATTATGGGTTGCCTACTATCAGGGGGTCCACTCCATTGTTTTGATTTCATGTTATTGTACTTTAAATAATAACTAGAAGTTTTAGTTTTATCCGATGTGGGACTTTCAAAAAGGAATGTCGGCAGCTTTATTCATTTAAAAAGTAAAGTATTGGAAAACATTGTACGATTTACTTTATTGAAAAAACCTTTTCAGGTTCATTACATTCCTTGGTTTGTCCATTTTGGTGCCATCCAGGTGTCAAAGTCTGTAAGCTCCTTTTCTAATCATGTCTGATATTTGGTATGAACCTTCCCAGTTGGGTTCCAATTTGCAGACATACTTTTCTGATTTCAGGAGCACCAGATATCCTGGAGTGAAGCTTCTTCCTTTGATTCTTTTGTTCTAACTATTTGTTATCTTTTGCTGGTATGCTACTAGCTAGATGGCTGTAGCTTCTCTTTTTTCATCCAACAGATCCAAATTGTGTTCCAAAAGTTGATTATTTGAGTTTTGGTCCTAAGCTAAGCTTCGGATGGTAGGTGCTACCAATTTGGTGGGGATTATTGCTTTGGTACCATAAGCTAAAGAGAAAGGAGTTTTGCCGGTGAGGCGTCTCGGGGTGGTTCTGTATGCCCATAGGATATTTGGTAGTTCATCCAACCACTTCCCTTTTTATCCTCAAGCTTCTTTTTGATGCAAGTAAAAAATTTTCTGTTAGTTATTTCTGCTTGTCCGTTACCTTGTGGGTGGTATGCAGCTGACATCTTTTGGTTGATTCCGTACTTGTCGAAGAAATGCTGAGTGTACTGATTATCAAAATTTGAACCATTATCCATGATGATAGATTTTGGGATTCCGAATTTGCATATTAGATTGATTCAAATGAACTTCTTCACTTGGACGTTAGTCACATTTGTGTATGCTTCTGTCTCTACCCATTTGGTGAAATAATCAGTAGCTAACAAGACGTACATTTTTTGCGATGCAGCTATCGGTAGAGGTCCTACTAAGTCCATTCCCTATTGGGCAAACGACCATGGGCTGCTCATGGTATGTATTTCTTCTGGGGGCAGATAGACAAGGGGGGAATACCTTTGGCACTTGTCGCATCTTCGGGAGTATTCTTCTGCTTCCCTTGCCATGTAGGGCCAGAAGTAGCCTTGAGTGAGAGCTTTATGAGCTAGTGGCCTACCCCCAGAGTGATTCCCGCATTCCCCTTCATGCAGCTGCTCTAAAACTTCTTGAGACTCTGTAGGGGTCAAACATTTGAGGTGGTGATGAGGGCTGAATATATGCATATTCGAGCCCCTAAATGTACATATGTTAAGGCCTAAAGTGATACTTCTATCTATAGTTAGAATAATTTATATTTAATGTATGTTTATAGGTACTTTCCAGATAAATGGTTAAAACCGGGACTTTATGATGATATCGAAGCTTACAGAGTCATTGTTGGTCATTCAGAGCAAGCCGAAAGCTTAAATGGTGAAGTTTGAAAAAATTCAAGCCCTAGAGCTTGAGCCTAAGTGATGAGGCTCGAGCCTTGCAGCAAAGAAAAAAAGAAAAGTCAACAACGCATTAAGGCTCGAGCCAAGTACCTTGATGCTCGAGCCCCAGCATTAGGTTAAGGGTGCTCAAGCCTTGACCCTCAAGCTCGAGCATGAGGCGTTGGAAGTTAAAAAGTTGATTTTAATTCATAGGCTATGCTCCTAAGTCTCGTGCCTCACCTTCAGGATCGAGCACTATCACTTGAGGCTCGAGCCTTGAGTCTCAGATGCTCGAGCCTAGTACCTATTGCTCGAGTCCATAAAGCTTGGATCGAGCAATGTTAAAAGATTTTAATCCCAAAAATATTCTAAGTGTTGAAGAACAAGACGCTTTGGAAAATAGTTGAAGAAAATTTGCTAAGTGTCAAAGTGAAGATCGAGCATCAATCTAGAGAAGCTCGAGCCTTGTTCCTAAAGCTCGAGCCTAAACTTTAAAGCTCGAGCCTCTATTCCTAAAGCTCGAGCCTTCTAGGACATGTCAGATTTAAAGTACGGGATTGTTCTTTTTATTAGTCGTATCTCATCGCAGATGGGCCGGAAGACCTAAAAGCCTACCAAATCCTTATTTTCTTCTATAAAAAAAGGCATAAGCCTTGATAGAAGAGGTCCAAAATTTCAAGTCTTATTACGGTGTTATTTAGAAGGCTGGTAGTGTGGTGACTTTTAGGGTTTCCACAACCTTAGAAGTGAAGATCCTGAGAGGAGAAATGTCATCCGTGACAATGGAGACAACTCTAACACAGATGACATTCGATATCGTTATGAGTAGCTAATTCCTCTCTTAGGGCACTGATGTAACCCAATCTAGTATTATGGTTTGATTGTTCTTAACTCTGGGATT
>JAOTQH010266693.1:0-10931 GCA_025631255.1 Cornus kousa | reverse complement strand
ACAAACTCCATACAATAAATTTTTATATCAATTTCAATCTAATGCATGATTAGTATAATTGAATTTCTATTTTAAAATTTAATTAAAAATTAATATAATGGAATTTCTATTGTAAATTTAAAATTATATAAATTTCAAATTATCTAACAAAATTTAAATTACAAATTACATAATAAAATTCAAATCTATACTATTATATATATATATATACATATATATTTAAAATTACCTAATAAAACTCAAATTAACTAAAGAATCTATTACTTTGTAAAATTCAAACTTTACCACCAATTTCAGTATTAAAATAAAAAAATATATATTTCATAATAAATAAATAAATAAAATAAAAATATTTTAGTATTAATATAAAAGCGTAAAAGAATTTTTTACTTTACGAAATTCAAACTCTACCATCAATTTCAAAATATTTTAGTATTTATTTATTAATGTTAAAAAATATTTATTAATTAATATAAAAAGATTTACAAAAAAATTGCAAATTTTTTTTTAAGGTTTATTGTTACAAGTTTATTTATAATGGAAATCATAATTGTTTTCAATTAATTTAATAATAGCACAATTTAATCTACCACAATATCAATTAACAATTGTACTTTAAGGAAGTTTTAAATAGCATGATGATCACTTTAGGACTGCCAACACAAACACACACAGTCGAACAAAAAAAAAAAAGACATTTGTAGGCAGTTGAAGAACCACGAGAACAAACACCACCACCATTCTAGCCACCGAAGAAACATAAACAAGCGTAACTACATAAAATGAGCGACTGAAAAAATATTACCAAACAATCTAAATATTTCTAAAGAAAAAGCCAAAAATACCTAATATCGATCAATTCTGAAACCAACGTTGAAGGTCTTCGGGAATTGAAGATCTGAAATTCTCATTTTCATTTAGATCAATGTCCTTAAAACATAACAAAAATGTCGAGACTGAAAAATATCAAAGCATGTAATTAAAGTAACATTAAGCTCATAACCAGTAAAATAAAAATAAAAAACGTATCCAAAATAATACTTACCTGAGTACATTCTGGGCTATTCGAAACTTGAAGGTCCTAATATGCAAGAATTTCCCTTTTCCTTTCCTTAATTTCCAAGGAAGTGCAGAGAATATAGAGAGTGAACCAAAGCCTTTAGGCCCCCAAAAAACATGGTAAAGAGAATTCATTTTTGACGCGAAATATTCCCACCAAAAAACATGGCAATGAATATTCATTTTTGGTGCGAAATATTTCCAGAGCTTCTAAGTCCCAAAAACGTGGCAAAGAATGAAGAGGAGAGAGAGGAAGGATCTTTTTTTTTTTTTGAAAAAATGAGGGAGAGATATAACGATGTTAAACGTCGTTATAGTATGGTGAATTTTTCTTAATTTAAAACGGTGCAATTTTTTCTTTATTTCAAAACGATGCAGTTTTTAAAATTTCTTTAAATTAGTTGACGTGGTTTAACACCAACAATAGATAAGTTTTAAATGTTACGTATCATTATGTAGCAAATTCAACTTACGATAACTTTAAAATATTTAACTTAGAGGATCCAAGTCCCATTGTACGAGGGTTTGCCCGAAAGTCCCATTCAACTATTCAAGGTGTTATAGTGATGATTATTTGTTTAACAATTAAGAATTCTTGCAAAGTTTTTGAAGTTGCCTTGCCTCATGTAAATTTATGAACATATATTACCCTTCTTAGAAAAAAAAATAAAAAAATCAATACGATTGCTTATATATATATATATTGATGAGTGACTAATTGATAATCATTTACTGTTTTCTGATATAAGCAATTCAGGGTGTACTCGTTCATCTTGGATCACTGTCTGCTTTTGGACAATTCATCCATGATATATACAAGCCCATTTTTGTTTGTCAAACTTGGATAGATTAACTAGCTTTTAAAATATTGCCAAACTTGATTTATTTGTTATAAATTTCATAGACAATCTAAGTAAATAGTGTCTTTATTATCAAATTAAATTAATTTTAGGATCTTAGCTATGTTTCTTTAATTTGCCCAATGAATTTAGTTGTCAAGAATGGCATAATTCCTACCCCCAATCTGATTAAAAGATTCTTCATTTCCTAACCAATCTGGTTTTAATGTACTTAAATGAAATATGGTCCTCATTTTTTTCTTCTTTCATTTTTTTCTTCCTTCTTTTTTTTGGTGATGATATTGATATTGCAGGTTTTTATTCGTTATCAACCCATCTCTGACTTTGAGGCCAAGAATCAACCAAATTGGAGGATGTAATGCGCTCATCAATATGTCATTTTTCTTGGAATCATGCATGTAGACATTTGATTGTTAATTGAGTAATATATATATATTTGTGTATTTATAATGAGTAATGTTTTCTTTGATGACAAAACTTAGTTATAGATGAATTGATAGATTCAATAAATGTTTTATTTGACGTGTCACTAATTTGAGTTGTGCCTTAAAAGAGAAGTATTGTTTGATGCGTACAAACTTTGATATTGAATGCACATTACTGAAGCCAGCATGATTACAAAATTTGATATTTAATTGGAGCATGGAGTCTGCAGCAGTGTAGTATTTTTAATAAATACAACAAATGTATTAAAACATATTTTGAGTGACTTAAAACTAAGAATAATTATACTGAGTTATTTTTAATTTGCCTAAAAATAATTACATCCCGAGTCATCTTCTACCTTTGCAAACCCAAACTACACCGTTTATAATTTAAATTTATTTAAAGTCAATATAAATTGGTTTGACTCCTTACCGTTGAGGAGTTGCGTCAAACTTTGGACCCCTATCCTTTCCCTTACAGTTACAGCTCAGATTCAGCACCCGTAATTGATGTTATATACTACGTGGGTTCCTCTCTATTATGAACAAAAAGTTGAAAGTTGACAAAAGTGGAACCGTGATTCTCTTTAGGTCTAATTATGGGACGGGGTGCACAATTAATGGGTATCACATGGATGAAAGGGAAATTAAAATTCCGAAGAGGTGGTTGATCGAATTTGTATTGGATCATAATGAATCGGATTCGAATCGAATAAACATAATGAGTGATTTGATCTTATTCGATAATTCGACTGATTTTTAATGAGTATATCAATTCGTGTCCGATTTATTTAATTATCAGATGTCCGATCTGATAATTAATGTAACTGTGCACTTGCACAAATTAACAAACAAACAAACAATACAAATTAGGGCATCTTGTAAACATAGAAACCAAAAAACTGAATAATGTCTATCAAGTTTAATTAGTAAACAATACAAACGAAATTTCAACATCACAACTACAAATTGATGTAATTCAGCATATAATACATAATACATATATATATATATATATATATATATAATGATTCAAATGGAGTTAGCTTAAAAGAGCTTGGTTTGGATATCAATTTCAGTGTTAAATCTCACACCATGTGTACGCACTGATCTACTGGTTCACCTTGTAGCCTTTTGGTTTGGGGCTTAACTCTTAAACCACATATATATACAAGGCTCGAAACTGGTTACACATAGAAGGGAAAATTTCATTACACCCCAGATTACTTTGAGGTATTTCAAAATACCTCTTCTTTTTTTAATTTATATATATATATTTATATATATGAAGGGGAGAGAAGTGAGATCCGACGAGAGAGAAAGGAAGAATACTAATATGAGAGGAGTAATATTTAGTCGCCGATCGATGGGTTCATTTTTCCGATTTGTGTTGCAGCTCTACTATGGTACTTTGGGGAAATCGTTGTTTTACGGAAGGGTAGTGTGAGTGAGAGAACACATAATGTTGTATGATATGGATTAGGGTTTGGATAGATTAAAGGAGGAATGGGCTTGGGAATAAGAAATGGACTTGGAGATGGGTTTTGGGCTGAACTCTTTTATATATATATATATACACACACACATATAATTTTAATTCGGATTGGATCAGTAAAATTCATATCCGATTTGTTAAGATAACGGGTTATCGGATTCGGATCATAAACGGATTATTGAATTTTCTATTCAATTCATATTTGACTAATCGAATCGAATTCAGATCAGAATCTAATCTATTGACTGGTCTACTCACCACTACAATTTCAGATCCGTTAAATATATACATCCTTCATATGCTCAATATTGCCTTAAAACATAGTAAATGACACAACTTCACTCAGTTGCATCAAACTCAGAATGATATATATGGTGGTGTCACATGAATTGATAGGGCTGAGATTGATTTTTAAGAACAACTAATTATTGTCATGAAAGTTGGGAGTGGTGGAAATCTAGAACTGAGCTTCTTTCACCACTTTCTAGTAATTCGACGGGTGGTTGGAATGATCTGATTTTGAGGTCAAGAATCAACCAAATTGTACAATGTTTATTGGAGACATTATTAGATGGCTCATTAATACTGTACCCCATTTTTCTTAGAATCATGCATCCGCACTTGATATATATATATATATATAATACGGAGTACGGAGTAGATTTTTCATGATAAGAGCCACCAGTCATTTTTATTGACAGCTGAATTATTTTAAATTAAACGTTCTTGATGAGAAATTTTTAGTTTGTTCTCAACCATTGTACAATAGAGACCCTGTAGTGTTGAAATTTGTAGCACTACTATTGCGTACAATTCAATGTACTAATTCACAGGATTGTTAGGGCCAATAAATGTAGCAGATGCTTTCTGATGTTATAAAGGATTTGGGGCCAATAAATGTAGCAACGAAATTATTACGGAAAAAGGGACTCATATAATTGCAGTGTAATTCAATTCAAACTTACGAATTAAGAAAATAATCTATAACAATGTTTTAATATTTACAAAAAGTATTATTATATTAATTTTAATTAGATTAGTCTACCAAACCTCAAATGGTCGAAGACCATTTAGTAGGATGCATTAGGGTGGACCACCTTATTATTATTGATTCTGACTTATAATCACCAACACCAAAGTAAAAGAAAATTGAATAAAAGTTGACACACCTACAAAGTCAAATTTTGAACGCAAACGGAAGACACTTCGATCCAATTCTAAAATTTTCGAATGCTGTAAAATTGAACTTAATTTGATTCAACTGCAATAATTTTATCATCTTCAACTGCTTTCATTGTACAAATCGATCGTGTCGCAACTTTCGGCTATCATTTCGATCTAATCGAATCCAAAAGATTTGGTGATAGGATTTATTTATCAGTAAAAAAATATATATTTGGTGAGGGATGACAAGAGTGTGATGAGGTTGGTTCAGATGTCGGTAGAGGCCCCTAATTTTTTTGAAATTTCATTTATAGGTACCTTTTTTATAGTTATTATTGGTAGGTTTCTCCCCAAATTCGTTTGAAATTTTGTGTTTATAGGTCTCCTAATAATTATTATTATTGTATTTAAAAATCTTATTCGTAATCCCTCAAAAATTCACTACCACCTTTTTATTGTTACTTTAGAAAGTTCAAACCTGGTGAAAGAAAAATTAATTCCATTATAGTGGTAGTCCTTACAACAACATATCAATATGGTATTCAAATATTTATATATATAATACCTATTTTCTATATAAATTTAAGAAAGAAAAAAAATGAATTTTCTTTTTGGCATTTTGTATTGGTTTCCTCGTGTTAATTATTTAAGATGTTTATTCTAATTTTTTAGGTTATATTAAAAATAGTAAAAAAATCTATGATATAGGGATGCTCTGACTAAATTTGCACACTTTGAACATTGAGCTGCAAAATGTTCTCTTCATAAACTTGCCTCCATATACACACTAATTAGATAAATATTTATTAAAGATATGATCTGAAAATGAAATCCTAACATAAATTATTTAATTAAAGTACTAACTTATAGTCATGGTTGTCATTGTTATCATATTTTCCTTATTCACATATGAAAGGAATGGCCCAATGGGTCACATAAATTCTTTTTTTTTTTTTTTATCTATTTTTTTTTTAATTTTATTATATCTAATATGTTTAGCTTTCTAAAGTCCTTTCTTATATTTCATTTATTTTTTGCGGTCTTCCTCTTACCTTGTATGACAAATTATGTGTCCAAACCATCTAAATCCCCCTTCTTATCGGTGCATTTATAGATGTTTATTATGTGTCCAAACAATCTAAGTATACTTCCTTTTATTTTTTCGTTGATAGGTGTCACAGACTAAAAACTTTGAAAGGTCACAAGTATTTTCTTTCTATCACAAACTATTTTTAATTGCTATAAATAGGTAACTATAAATCGGAATTGAAAAAAAAAAAAGGGAGGCTAACTTTAATTTTTCTATACAAAATCACTATTAATAATTATAAATAATTACAATTAATAGAGTTATAAAAAAATTGGGTGGAGGTGGGGGGTTGGGGGATATGGCCCTAGCTTGGTGAAACTCTATCAAACATGCATTGTTTAACATAGAAGAGAAGTTGTTTATCGGCAAAGCAAAGAGTATGGCTAATAAACCCGGACTCCTCACTGACTGGCCATGGAAGCACCTTGGGAGCTTCAATGTATTCCTTCCCTCTCCCTCTCTCTCCCCACATGTATTATTCTTCTGTCTACCTATACACACACACACACACACACACACACGTAAAACTATCTACATACATGCATATATACATGGAAGGTTGAACGCTGGAATCATGCACATTCTTAGTGTTTGATCAATGATCATTGATTCAGTGTTTGAACGCCAGGCATAATGTAAAAATAATAAGCATTAATTAACAAAGAATGTTTTAAGGGTGCATTTTGAGCTTTTGTGCATTCTAAGAGTATAGTAACGAAAAATTAAATGGTAGAGACGAAGTCAGAAAAAGTAGCAACATTTATTGTTCATATGTGCATTAATCCCAACATTTAAAAAAAATAAAAAAATTAATAACTATATAAAGTTAAATAACTTGTGATACTTACATATTTTCGCTTCCTCTGTTTCATTAATTTGAATGAAGTACTGTGTGCTTTTAGCGCTCAGAGTGGTTCAGAGAATCAGAGCATATATATACTCATACATAGTACGTATTGCCTATATATTGTAGTGTTGAAATAATTGACAAAATGCTACCAATATATATATATATATATATATATATATATATATGAACATATTTTCAAATGTACATTAATCAAAACCTAGATAGCTCTAATATATACTTGTTTTTCATAACTTTGGTATAATGGTAACATTGCTCTATTATGATCTAATATATACTTGTTTTTCATAACTTTGGTATAATGATAATATTGCTCTATTATGATCGG
Source organism: Cornus kousa (assembly GCA_025631255.1). Lineage (NCBI taxonomy): Eukaryota > Viridiplantae > Streptophyta > Magnoliopsida > Cornales > Cornaceae > Cornus > Cornus kousa. The sequence goes on along the minus strand of JAOTQH010266693.1, from coordinate 3,642 downwards.
AAGGTTATGAGTTCAAGTTACAAAGATTTGACCCTTCCAGATCACACACATAAGGCTTTTGCACTGAACTAGCACTTATATATATATATATATATATATAAAATTTACTATAGTTAAATAACTTGTGACATGCACTTACAACTTCTGTTTTTTTTATTTTATTTTATTTATTATTATTATTATTATTTATGATTTGGATAAAGTATTTGGTTTTAGGCCCTTACCAACTTACTCATATTCCCATTGCTGTTGTGGAGGATGCTTCATCACCAAATATGGAATACTCTCGCTCGCCACCGAACTGCCAAAGGAAACAATACGATTCTTGACAAGACCATTGAATTCGACCAAGTGGACAGAGAAAGGAACTGGTATATACATATATATTATATATGCATAAATATCCCTCTCTCAATATATGGAAATTAATATCTGTATTTCTTCACTCACACATACACATACAAACATGCACATCATCATGAAGGATGGGGGTCCAAAAAAACACTAGTAGAATACATAAAATTAGTAGAATTTGTCATCTACGTCTGATTAGTTTTGGGTGGTTCGCAATGACAGACACATTAACGCATTTATATATATACAAGGGCGGATCCAGGATTTTTCGTTTGGGTGGGCTGATATTAAACATAAATTTAATAACAAAATTTCTTAAGAAAAAAAAAAAAATTATAACATAATATAGATAAATATTTAAATATTTAAATTTAAATATTACAAAATATTTATCTAAGTTATGCTCGACGAGTCTTTAAAGACTCGAATTCGTCAATAACAGACTCCAAGTCAATTTTCCAAACAAGCTCCCATTCAAGATTGATGGTCATGCAGTCAGCAAGCAATTCATCTCTAATCCTGCTACGCATCGCTATTTTAACACATTTCATGCTTGGGTGGGAGGCTGAGGTGGTCTAATACTATTAATATATCTATATTTTTTGGGGGGGCTGGGCTAATATTAGTATAGTAAAAAATAATAATAATAATAATAATATAAAATTGGGTGGGCTACAACCCACCTTTACCTACCCCTCTGTCCGCCTTTGGTTGCATAGGATTATGAGCAATGCTAATGGCTACCTTATTATCATAATATAGCTTCATGGGACTTTGACAAGCAATCCACAATTCTCCCAATATGATCTTTAATCATAATAATTCACACACACACCGTGGGCTATAGCTCTGAATTCAGCCTCGACACTAGATCTGGCCACAACTGATTGCTTCCTATTCCACCAAGTAACTAGATTACCACCCAAAAATGTGCAATATCTTATAGTTAATCTTTGATCTGAAATAGAACCTGCCCAATCAACATCTATATAGGCCTTTACTGCACAATGATCATGCTTCGAAAATAAAATACCCTTACCAGGTGTTGATTTCAACTATTTTAGTATCCTTTCTATAATCTGCATATAAACTTCACGTAGCTCGTGTATGAACTGATTGACAACACTCACTGCATAGGCTATATCAGGTCGTGTATGTGCCAAATATATTAGTTTTCCAACCAACCTCTGATATCTCTCTGTCAACAGGTGTATCATCGGTCTATTCACCCAATCTATGATTCTGTTTAATAGGAGTATCCACACGCTTGCAGGTTAACATCCATATCTCAATTAAAAGATCAAGTATATATATACTTTCTCTATGAAATAGAGATTCCCTACTCTAAACAAACCACTTCAATACCTAGAAAATACCACAGGACACCTAAGCCTTTAATTTCAAATTCCTTAGCCAAATCTACCTTTAGTCTCCTGATCTCCTCGGTATCATCCCCGGTCATGATGACATCATCCACATAAACGATAACAATTGTAATTTTACCTCCCTGAGAATATCGAAGGAATAACGTACAATCTGTTTGACTAGGATTATATCCATACTTTTGCATAGCTTATGCAAATCTACCTAATCATGCTCTAGGAGACTGTTTCAGGCTATATAATGATTTTCTTAGTCTGCATACTTTCCCCTTATTGGTACTTTCATCACTACCTAAAGAAAGGACTATGTACACTTCCTCCTCTAGATTGCCATGGAGGAAAACATTATTAACATCAAACTGTTGGAGAGTCCACTCCAGGTTAGCTACTAAAGATAACAAAACCCGAATAGTATTCATTTTTGCAACTGGAGCAAATGTCTCCTGATAGTCAATGCCATATGTTTAAGAATAGCCCTTTACCACCAATCTTGTCTTGTATCGGTCAATTGACCTATTTGCCTTAGCAACTCCACTAACTCACATGTAGAGTTTTTTCGGAGAGCTCTCAATTCTTCAACCATCACCTCTTTTCACCTTGGATTGTCAAGTGCGTCCTGTAATTTTTTAGGAATAGATATAAAAGACAACTGATGAGCAAAAGCCTTAAGGGATGGTGAGAGACGATGAGAAGACATAAAACTCAAAATAGGATATTTATATTTTGACTGACAAGTACGATGTGATTTTTTTAAGGCAATAGGAAAATATAATTCATTAACAACATTATAATTATCTAGAGCATTAGGATCTACAGAACTATTATCAACAAAAGAAAATGGAGATTCAACATACTCTACCTTAGGATAACCTGTTATCGGGGTAGACTAATCATTTTGCTCGAGAGGTACCTTTTTTCTCTTCTTAGGTATACTAGCTCAAATGGAGATATTATGACCTTTCAAAAGGAGAGTCAAAGAACCGCCTTCTGCGTTTTCATTTTTTTTTTTTTTTCATTTCCAATCTCTAATCCAAACATAGGCACAATATAAGACTTTTCTTCACTACTTCAGGTCTCCCCCAGAAGAGAAGTCATAGATGCAAGACTAGAAAAATAGGCTTGCTCCTCATGAAAAGTAACATCCATAGACAAAAAATAAATAAATATATAAATAAATTAAAATAATAATAATAATAAATAAATAAATAAATAAATAATATTAACGGAGGGTGATAACATTTGTAACCATTCTGAATAGTAAAATAACCAAGAAAAATGCATTTGAGAGAACGAGGGTTAAGCTTATACAACCAAAGACTCGAGGAGGAAGATGATTAACAGTAGATAGTGCAATACCTCTAATTTTAAAAGGATAATCTCGGTATTTATTTATTTATTTTAATTATATTTTTAAATTATTTAATTGATTATTTGACTAATTACTTATGTGTTTAATTGAATTAAGTATTACTTGATTAATTGACTTTTTGTCTACGTGATATTTGTATTATTTGTTTTTTTGATTGTGTACTTAAATAATGTATTTGATTAATTGTAATTAAATGTAAATTAAATGATTAAATATTTTATTTTATTTTATGGTTATGGTTAGTAGTAATGGGCTAACCAATTAGGTCCCATGGATTACTTGAATATGAGGATTGATGGGTGTGGATAATTGCCCATGGATAGTTGTATATGTATATATATAAATATATATATGTATATACATATAAAAGGAAAAGTTATTTACTAATTACTTTTATGGTAACTTGAGTATTAATATTTAATCTGATGTATATTTTATATATTTATATTATAAGGATATATATAGATTTTATACGTATCATTTTTAAGTTACCTTTTAATATTATGGTAACTTAAGTGTTATTAAATAATCTGTTAA
>JAOTQH010266672.1:0-10931 GCA_025631255.1 Cornus kousa | reverse complement strand
GCAATGAGCTACGCGAGAGAGAGAATGGTGAGGCCCAAATGTGGCCTCCTTGCCCCTAATATGTAAAGTGGTGGGTCCCACCACTTTTTACTTAAAACTTTTCTTTTCCACCACACACAAATACACATGCACATAAATTACAAACATTACATATCTCAACATACTCTCCTTCTTATTAAATTTGTCATTTCTTATTAAATTATTTTTATTATTTGTTATTTTATTTAAATATTAATTATGGGGTAAGTGCAATAAACACTCCTGAAGTATATTCATAACACGTTTTCCCCTATTTTAAAAAGTCTGCAAAAAACACCCTTATTTTTTTTTAATTTGTGCAAAAACACCCCTCAATTAATATAATGCCTATTTTACCCTTTTTGTAACGACCCAAATCCATTGGATTCGGATCATTAATAAGGTTCTTACCCGACTCAAAATCATCCAAGGGTAACACAGTCCTTTCGCGTTAAATTCAAATATTAAAGTCCTAAAAGGACAAAATGGTAATTTACCATAATTCAAATGGTTTGAGACTCCAAGGGTAGAATGGTCAATTACTCGTAGCACAAAATAAATAAGATAAAGTTCCTGGGTAATATAGTATTTTCTATGGTTGGAACATAATTATTATATTTTATTTGGGTCATAAAGTAAATACTCACAACGTTAATTAAGTGCTAAGGAGTAATTAGGAAAACTAAATGAAAAATATGTGGAACAGGAACCGGTCAACGTGTATTCATTACATGTCAACTGGTTTGGGTCGTGCACAGTAATATTACTCACTGCCAGGATACCGGTCGACATGTGGGGATGTTCACGTCAACTGGTTGGAGACGTGTACAGTGAAAAAGTTCACTGCCAAGATACCGGTCGATGTGTGGAAAACTACACGTCGACTGGTTTAGGTCATTCGGTCGACGTATTGGGCTTCACGTCAACTGGTTTTGGGTTATTCACACTCAATTACCCAATGTCCAAAGAAAACCAAGATACACCAACATTTGTTAACCAACCACCCACACCACTACACTCACGTACATATTTAAATATATTCCAACATCTAATACAATAACATCAACCACATTGCTAACATAGATTAGAATATGTTACTTAAAATACACAAAAGGATTTAGTGTGATTAAAACTTAATTACATTACCCCAATGGCCATATACAAAATGAACCTAAACACATCACTTATTACAAAATAATACATTTTTAGTCAACACTTTACAAAATTAGGCCCGAATACAAAAGATAGCAAAAGAGACAGTTTCCTACTCCAAGCTAAGACTGGGGTGGATTATCGTCTGCTACTTCTTTTCCATGTCCTGAAAAAAAAATGTTAAATAAAAAGGTGAACGCATGGCTCAGTAAGTGGTACCTAAAATGGACCTCTTGTTACCCCGTGAATCCAAACAATGAATAAGACAATTGGAAGCGGGATCATGCTAAAAAGGGAAAAAGTACAATAATCAATTCCAAATTCAAAACAAGCATATGTCGTACTGTGAATGCAATGTTGTGTATGTCACTCCCCATTTTCAGAACTCAACCATCACTTTACAAACTATTAATATAACCTGCCCTTTGGTGGCCCCGCAGCGACACGAGAGAAAGATTGACTAGTGTCCCTGACCCTTGGTTACCCCGCGACGTCATTTGGGGCCCAGCTAGTTCAACCACGCCAGCACGATCTCCCTAGTTCCCTCTAGGCTATATTAACACACCAGCCCTTTGATGACTCTGCGGCGACCAAGTTTTCTCAAAACCATTTTTATCAAAAATTTTCCCAAAAATTCATTTTTCATTCTTTTCAAATCACTTTACCCCTTTTTCATGCCCAAGATGTATAAACATGCCTTAATAATATTATAAGAATGGGGAAATTATTATCACACAATTAACATGCTTGCTCACAACAATTTCTAATACTTTAACAACACGATAGGCATAAATAATCAACAATTTGGTATGCTTTCCATGTAAATCAACAAATACACATAATTACATTTTTCATGTATACAATTAAATTATTTAAGAAACAATCAATTCAAATTAAGCATACTTGGTCACAATTATTGTAGAAAACTCACAGAAGTGCAAGAAAAATGTGAATTAGAGACCCCTACATCTAATTAGATGAAAAGCCCCAATTTTTACCTCAAACCCTAGGATTAGAGATCCTCTAAATGGTGGCCAAATGAAGATTGGCTCCAATCAACTCGTAGTTCTCGTCATAGGCTTCAATTTGCCGCAAATGGCACTTACAATTACCAAATAATGAGAGAGAAACCTTGGATTGAAGATTGAAACTAAAGGGAAAAAGAAAAATCAAGAAGAAGTGGGAGGGAGAGAATGCTACGAGAGAGTGAGAGAAATGAGAGACCAAGTGGTCTCTAAACCACTTAAAGTGGGTGGGCCCCACTTAGAAATTTTATTTTATTTTTCTTTTATTTTCACTTTCTTTTCACATACATCTATACTACATATAAAATTCATATAAAGCACATTAATTAAAGTGCATGGAATGCAAATGAACCCAACTAAAAATTCTCGTACGCAACAATTCCGGTAGCGGGTCCCACACTGTAACGACCCGAACCCGGAGGTCCGAACCGTTAGCCGGGTCCTTACTCGAACCCGAGGTCACCTAGGTCAAACTTATCATTTCAAGCGTCAAAACATGACCCTTGGGATCAAAACTAGGCTCTCCCAAAGGCTCTAAACAAGTCCCAAGAGTCAAGAGCAGAGAACCAAAGAGGAAGGAGCAAAGTGAACCAAACAAGTGCACTTTGGTCGACTGAAGTGGAGCTTCGGTCGGCCAAAGCAGACCCTCTAAAAACGGTCGACCAAAATCCTCCTTCGGTCGACCGAAAGGTGAGATCCCGAGAGCTTGAAGACGGTTCGGTTGACTGAACCCCATTTCAGTCGATCGAAAGGGAGATACTGAGAGTATGCAGGTGGTTCGGTCGACCGAAGTGGCCCTTTCGAGCCTGGAACCTGCTGCTAAGGTACTGCACTTTGAAGATGAAGAGAAACTGAGATGAGGACTTTGCAAATGTGTTGGACTTGCTCTAACATCAAGAAAATGAGTTATTCTACGATCATAAACAAGAGTACCAATTCATGAACACATCACGACGTTGCTTGATTCAAATTACACAAACTCATACATAGTCTTTATATTTATCTTAATTTACAACAAAATGGATGCAACTTTAAGTTATAACACAATTTACATGCCAAATGAACTTAGTACATTTCATATCATGTTGCTATACAAATTAAGTTCAAGTCTTCACGAAATGCTTTAAAATGCCTTCAAGTTCCATTAAATCTATTTCAATAAGAAAAATATTAGGGTTATTTGATGAAAATATTAGTCTTCACGAAATTAGTTTTTATTTTTTCAAAATTTATTTCAATAAGAAAAATACATTAAATCTAATTCAATAAGAAAAGACATTATGGTTATTTAATGAAAAATATTCAAAATATTAGGATTTTTTGTAACTAAATATAATAATTTAGGGACTATTATGCACAAAATAAACAAAAAGAGAGTTATTTATAAATTTAGACATAATTTAGGAAAATTTTTTACATTTTACCCTCATTTATATTGTATAGTATAAATTTTGAAATATTGTAAACTTTGACTTCATATCAGTGAGCATTAATTTATGTATGACCCACAGCCAAGCATGTTGCCACATTACACATTGAGTAACCCTTCTCGGAAATAAAGTAAAGCAATGATACAACTGTTAACTAATAATTGACCCGTATCATGATCTCCGACCATACAGTAATTTTTCTAAAGATTCATATATATACTGTGTGTGTATATATATAAGATTCATAAACTATCGTTTTAATCGCCAAATGAAATCGAACCGTTACTACAATTGCATGTCGGAGAGAACATTTCTGTTTGTGTATATATATGTATACATGTATCTCTCTACTATCCCGTTTCTCTCTGCTGTCTATCTTTAGCTACCAGATCGTCCAACAATACCTCATGAACCCCATTAGACCACTGAGAAATTCCAAATCTCTTTTATGCATAAACTACTCCACGACAATTTCATTGCCCAAGAACTTGATCTCTCTATCAGATTCGATCCAACTTCGAATTAAATAATGGAGAATCCGTCTTTAAGTCACTTGATTTCGGAACCCAAAACTGAAACAAGGTCCTTTAAAGCCGATTCATCATCCGGGTCGATTTCAACCCATAGTTTTCGAGCTTGACTCATCACCGACACCAATTCAATTGATTCTCTCACTTCAACCGAAACATCGTTCGAATCCAGAGAGAAAGGTACAAATCAAGTTTCGACCTCTGAAAATATCGATTATAAATTAATTTAACCTGAGATCTTGATTTTGAGCCAATGGAGAGTGTTATAGAAACCCTAGGTTAGAGATGCAAATTAAAGCAATTTACGTTGAAGTAAGTAATTTAGATTTGGAAGAGGGTTGAGAAATAAGCGAGATGGCAAACTGGAGAAATGGCAGAATGTGTTTTGTGTTAGGGTGGGAAGGATTTAGGGCAAGTCAAGATGTCCACTTTAGTCTTTTCATATTCAGTTTATTTTTTATCACCTAAATTGAACTTGAGGGGTTAGGAAAACAAGTTATATGCACTGTAGTGTTTATTGCACTTCACCCTGAATGTTTTAGTGCTTTTTCAGTGTCAACAATGTCAATGATTCATGCAAGGGCCGGGCAATTAGTTGGGTTGCTCCTGTATTCGGGAGTCTGCGTCACCCTCCCCTACCCTCTAACCACTAATATTCTTGCCTTGAATATATATATATATATATATATATATATATTGTCAATGACTCGTGGAATGTAAATCCAACTTTTGTATCAGCATCTGTTGGAGGATGTTGATGTTGATGTTTTATGTTCTATGTTTTATCTTTGTACATTCTTTATTTGTGGAATGAAGTTAAAAACTGAAATCTCATAGTGTTGTATCGGGATAATTGAAGAATAATTTGCTAAAAATTAATATTGAGTGGTGTTTTTTTCTTATTATGTTTTCAAGTCAATGCCATGTTTGAAGTTGCAATGAAGTTTTGTTTGGTTTGTAACTTTGAAAACAGAAAACTGAAAGTTGCAAATTTACAAAAACTCTATTTGGTTCAGTTTTATGAAAACTCAGTTAAAAAAGGCCTTTTTCATAGTTAGTTCTGTGAAAACAGATTCATAATTTATGATTTACAAACTAAGTGGACCTAAGTTTCAACAAACCCAATACTCCGATCATATTAAGTATGCTATGCAAGAAACATGTGCATTATAAAATTGAACATATTAATATTCTAAGGAAGTGATGCAATTGTTAATTGAAATCCATGTCCTACCGAGTTAACTACATAATTGCTCTTGTACTTTGTCTTCCTAGAGAAAAAGAAAAAAAAAAAAATGGTGATCACAAGCACATCTGAAGTTGAGGCCATAGCCATCGCTGAATATGATCGGAAAAGTGAGTTAAAAGCTTTTGATGATTCAAAAACAGGTGTAAAGGGACTTGTAGATGCTGGGGTGACCAAGCTCCCTCATATATTTGCCATGAAAAAATTAAGCTTCCAGAGAAGTCTGACTGTGGCAATTCCCAGTTCGGTATTCCAACCATAGACTTGGAAGGCATCAATATGGATGCAGCTCTACATAGTGAAATTGTAGAAAAGGTTAGAGATGCGTCCGAGAAGTGGGGTTTCTTTCACGTGGTCAATCATGGAATTCCAACAAGTGTTCTGGAACAAATGATTGATGGGGTTCGCAGGTTTCATGAGCAAGATACTGAGGTGAAGAATCAATTCTATTCGCGGGATTTCACTAGAAGGTTTCTATATAATAGCAATTTTGATCTGTATCTTGCACCAGCAGCAAACTGGAGGGACTCCATTTATTGTGTTATGGCTCCTCAACCACCTGATCCTTTTGAACTGCCAGCAGTGTGCAGGTATGTGATCAATTATAACAATATTTGTATATGTATGACAACAATTTATGAAGTCCTAACCACATTTGATTTGGCTATTTCATTTTAGCTGTTCCTTAAGTGATAGAATTGGTCACATCCCCATTCTTTAGAAATTTTATCTTATTTTGGGAATTTGCTTTAAATTCTCACGTGTTTTACTTTGGACAAAAGAAAAATATTCAATGGCAATTTTGCTAAATATATGTAATTGTTAAACTTGCAGAGATATAATGATGGAGTACTCCAAGTATGTAATGAGATTGGGACTTACTCTGTTGGAATTGCTTTCCAAGGCACTTGGGATTGACCCCAATCACCTGAAAGATATGAATTGTGCTGAGGGGCTATTCCTCACCGGCCATTACTACCCGGCATGCCCTGAACCTGAATTGACTTTCGGCACTAGCAGCCATTCTGATACTGGCTTCATTACTATACTTCTACAGGACCAACTGGGTGGCCTTCAAGTCCTTCAAGAAAATCAATGGGTTGATGTCCCTCCCTTGCCTGGAGCTCTTGTGGTAAATATTGGAGATTTTCTAGAGGCAAGTCTATGTTATACTATATTTCAAGGACTAATACATCTTATTAATGCAGCTCATCAAGTTGTTTCATTTGCTTTTATATATGTTTTTTCTGCAGCTCATTACCAATGACAAGTTCAAGAGTGTCAATCACAGGGTGCTTGCCAACAAGTTAGGCCCAAGAATTTCAGTGGGTTGTTTTTTCAGAACACATTTAGGAGAAGATATTACAACAAGAGTTTATGGGCCAATCAAGGAGTTATTATCACAAGATAACCCCCCAATCTACCGGGACACTACCATAAAAGAGTATCTCATGCACTTCTTAAAGAAAGGGCTCTTAAAGAAAGGGCTCGATGGAATCCCTTCACTGTCACATTTCAAGCTGTGCAAGTAGGCCTTAGAGATTTTGAGGCCAGCTTAATTTGGTTACTTCTGGTTTGGCTTAAGGTTTACCAATAAATTCCTTCTCTTGGAATATGTGACCTGTTGTGTTATATAATTCTGTGGGATGCTTCTTATTTCAACAATCTGAAAATCGTAGCTCCTCTGTACTGCAACTTTAAGTATGTTAAATTAAAGCAATAATATGAAACCTAGACACATTTCAATATTCATGATTTTATACCATTTGCTCTTTTCTGCATGTAATCTCGAACATTTTACAATCAAATGTTAGCCTTTACATGATTTTTTTTATAAAAAAAATTAGTGTATTTGAGTTTTGCCTTTTTGTGACTTGCAGATTGTCCTGCATCTCTATCTATATTTGTTACAATTTCCATTCTGGAAAATTCATGGGAGAATTGGTCATGCAGCCTACATCCTTCGTAATGTTCCATTAGTCACCACTTGATTCCGTATAAATCTCTTTCATGATCAAATCAGTGTAGTTGGATAGGTGCTTCTATTATTCATGCTCTCACTGTGGAAGATTAATCTTTTTTTGACAAGAAGGAGATCATAATACTAAATTTTTTCATGTTACTGCTAAACGAAGGCGAGGTCATAATACAATTTCTGGGGTTTATGATGTCGGGAATCAGTGGGTGAATGATAAGGCATCCGTTCAGTCGGTCTTTTTGACTTATTTTCAAAGTTTGTTTCAATCTAACCATCCTACACATACTGACCAGTTCTTGCGGCATGTTCAAGTTCGAATTTCTGATGAGATGAATGATAATTTGTTGGTGGCCCCCTCAAAGATGGAAGTGAAGCAGGCTATTTTTTCTATGCAACCGATGAAAGCTCCTGTGCCGGATGGGATGACACCGCTATTTTATCAGAAATATTGGGATATGCCTAAGCTGGATATTGTGGCTGCGGTATCTAGTTTTTTTTTACTACGGGTCATTTGTTATCAAGTTTTAATCATTCTCATATTGTTTTAATCCCAAAGCATTCGTCTCTAACACAGGTTAGTCATTACAGACCTTTTTCGTTGTGTAATGTGTCATATTGGATTATTGAAAAATTATGACTAATCGGCTGAGAGGGATTATTACATCCCTTATCAGTGATTCTCAGAGTGCGTTTATTGCAGGATGTCATATTACGGATAATATTTTAATTACTCATGAAATTCTGCATTATCTCAAAAATAAGAAAAAAGGGCATAAGGCTTGGTTGGCGTTGAAGTTTGACATGAGCAAAGCTTATGATCGAATTGAGTGGGATTTTTTATTCACCATGTTGTCTCGCTTGGGGTTGAATGCTCATTGGATTCAAATGATCAAATTCTGCATTACTACAGTTTCTTACTCTTTAAAAATTAATTGGAGTTCGGTAGGTTTTTTCCACCCCTCTAGGGGTTTGAGACAGGGTGATCCTTTATCCCCTTATTTATTTATTATCTGTGCTGAAGCTCTTTCTATTGCTCTTTTATGCGCTCAACAGGCTCAGCTACTATCTGGTATTTGTATTTGTCGGGGAGCTCCGTCTATTTCTTATCTTTTTTCTGCTGATGATTCTGTTGTCTTTTATGCTGCAGTTCCGGCAGAAGTTCTTCTTTTAAAGAGAATTTTGGCAGATTATAAGCGGACTTCTGGGCAACAAGTCAATTTTACTAAATCTTCTATTTCTTTTAGCCTAATGCCACAGGTTCAGACCTCCGTTTTATTGTTCGGACCTTGGGATTGCAAATGCAAGGGTTGTATAGGCGATATCTTGGTGTTCCAGCTATTTTGGGTCGATCCAAATGGGAGGAGATAAGCACTGAAAAGTGCGCATTTAAACCCATTAAGCCTAGGTATTCTAGTACCTTTATCTATCTTACTTTACCGTTTTAGATTGATTTCGCATTATTTCCATTTTCAGGCACTTATTCCAAAAATAAGCTAATTCAACCTAATAAGAGCTTAATGGAAGTAATTCTGAGATTAAACGAAGGAAGGAGCAAAGTGGAAGAAGAAAGAACCAAAAAGAAGCAAAGGGATGGAAGCAATAATTTTCGATCGATCCAACTTCTCTGATCGATCTCAGAACTTCATAATAGATCCAATTTGACCCAATGCAGAGAGCCAAAGTTCGAGCGATCCAATTCCATCTTTGATCGATCGAACTCCATTTTTGTCCTTATTCAAATGATTAATCTTATCCACAGCTGTACCACCCTACCTATCACTTTTGTCCTTTCCTCAAAAATATCTCCCAAAAATATCTCAGATTTGTCTTTTCCCAAAAAGTTTAAACAGTTGGATCGATCCAGCCTAAATTCGATAGATCCAAGCCAAGTTCGATTGATCCAAGTTCATGTTTGATCGATCGAACTTCCTCTAGCGAAAAAAAGTTAAAGCCAGTTCATTTATTTTATTCTCTCTCCAATCATTGAAGATTATTCCTTGCACGATTCCAGCTCATTTTGGGTGTCATTTGACATACCTATAATGGGAATATGATACACTTTTTGAGGAGACTCTAAGCATTTTTGGTAGAGGCAACTTAGAGGCTATTCTTAGTGTAAAAGAAAGGAGGAGGAAGCTTGAGACACCATTGGAGAGTTCTTCACCAACAAGGAACAGCTTGCATCCTTGGAGTTAGCCCTTGAGTGCTGGAGCATCATTACCATGAGTGGCTAGACATCCTCTTGGGGCTAGAGTTGCCCCCAAGCATGCTTTCTGTACTTTGATTTTGTGTATTATTGAGGGATTAGTGTTGTAACACATGTTTTGACTATGATTCATATATAGATCTTGTTTATTCATGATTTGTATGGTCTAATGCTTCCAATTGATTATTACTTTCTATCCATTTGTCTATATATATTATAAATGTTGATGTTCATGTGTTTATCTCTAGATTTAGTATTATTGGTGCATGTCTATGTGTATTACTGCCTTAATTCTAGAGATTGTCAAAATATGAAGTGCTTCATGGAATGCTCTTGTGATTCTCTTGATGGTTCATGCTTATTTCTTGATAGATTGTGCCTCTCCTTAGTTTAATTTCATGCTAGCAGTGTAGTTGTAGTGTAGAGTAGTGTAGTTGTTAGATGGGAGGACAATCCATGCTTGTTGTTTGATGTTCCACACTTTTGAATGCAAGTAGCATATGTCTCTATTTTTGTGTGTATTTTAATTGTGAGCTTAATGAAGGATTAATGACTTGTTTTAATCTATTGTGCCTTTCACATGTGTTTAGACTATATATGCTATATTGCTAGATATATTGTGCCTCTCACATGATCTTTAGACAATACATTCTTAATTGGTCATATATCAATCTATTTAATTGGACTATGAGCTTAATGAATGGTTTAATGATTTGATTTGATATTTTGTTCTCTTCACATGATGTCTAGACAATATACGCTTACCTAGTTTTGATGTATTATACCTTTCACATGTTGTTGAGACATGATACACTTGTTGAGTCACCTTTGCTAATTGAATCAATTCAATACACACACACATAACAATATTGCAACACACTATTCTTTCCCTTATTAGTCACTTGATGATAGTATGGAAATGCATTGCTTAGTGGTGATCTCTACACCCCAAATTCTCTCCCTTCTATTTACTCTCTACTTCATTGCATTGATTTTACTTTAGTTTAATTTGCTCTAGTTTAATCAACCAACCAACTGACCTACTAATCCTAATTCCACAAATTCCACATTTCGATACACCAATAATCCCTTGGGATGATCCCTATTCACCCTAGCTATATTTTTAGTGAAGGTAGTAATGGGAATTATAAATGTAAAACTCTTTGTCTGAGCTACACTTATCTTAGCACACTCTCAAACTTGATGGTAGTGCGATAGACCGGTCAGTTTTTAGTGTCGTTGCCTGGGATTAGATTAGGCAACATCGTATTGTGGAATTCAATTAGTATTAGTACTCTTTTGATCGTGTTTTTATTTTATTTTCTGTTTTGTTTTTGATTAGTTAT
>JAOTQH010266662.1:0-10932 GCA_025631255.1 Cornus kousa | reverse complement strand
GAGGAGGAGGAGGATGAGGAAGCGGAGAAGGAGGATGATGATGATGAGGAGGAGGGGGAGCGGGAGCGGGAGGAGGAAGATGATGAGGAGGAGGAGGAGGAAGAGGTGGAAAAACTTGGTTATATATCGTGCGAGGAGCTGGAAAAACTTGGTTACTTAGGGTGCAAGTTTGTTGGGGCCTTCCACAATGCCGAAGTTATGAAATTATCCGATCCCTTGTTGGTGGTGCGCATCATTTCTAATTTCATTCTATAAAATTATCTGGCATCTATTTTTATTTTTTTTAATGCTACATCTGTCATATTAATTTGAGAATTTACTTTATTTCCTATATTATTTTTATTGTTAAATGGCCCTGTTACTACTAGATGTTTTGATGATGCAGGGGATACATAGAATTGTGGAAAGGATACTTAAACTTCATGCTCTACCCTGAATTCATTTTAGTAATTGTAGGTGCAAAAAATTTGGAGACAATGAAAATTCAAACAAACTCACACCAAATGAATACACTCAAGAATGGTATCAAATTCCTTGTTTTATTTAGGCTGATCCTGTGAATACAATAAATCACTTTATTGTATATTTTCACTCTCTATTTTCACATGCCTCTTCCTGGTGTTCTTCTGTCTATTTATACAGGAAAATCACAACTGATTCTCCTTTTCTTTTCTTTCATTCTCTTGAGGAGGTTATGATTGGCTTGATAGCTATGAGGATAAATCTAGTAATGTCAACCCTATTCTTGCTCTCTGCTGATATTGTGAGATCTTGGGTTGTTGTCCTGTTGACTAGACTCAGGTTGATTTTTGACCAGCCACGTCTCACCTTGTGCTGATGTGTACTATTCCATGGTTACTCACCTTTCCTTTATACAGGTGGCTCATCCTTATTGGTGGGGATTTTTCACTCCACCCATTGCCCCCAATTCCCTGCAATTTGTGTAACGGCACAATTTGGAGGGAATTTTAACTGTATTGAGTAATTTAAACTATAACTCATCAAGCATTCCAACAGCCACGTCTCCTAGAAAGTCGTGACTTGAGGCGGCACATCAATAAATCATCATGTTATCTGATATATCAGTTGGCTTCTTTTCTTTAGACTTACCTCTCAATGCGATTGCATACCATTCTTTTGCGGCCACCTGATCTCCCAGGTTGTCGATCATCTCCCTTTCATTTGGAGCTACACATCTCATCAACTGATGAAGGGTGGAAGGAACTCCCTGCATTATGTGAATCCATTCTCTGCCTATGGTGAGATTGTACGATGAATGAACATCAACAATCACAAAACTTTCTCTCAATGTGTTACGTGCTGCTGTGACTGGTAACTCAACAGTTCCAATCAGCGTTACAGGCTTCCCATCAAACCCAACCAGTTCTGTAGTTGTCTAAACGTGGTCTGAGCCCACCCCCAATTGTTCGAATGTCCAATAAGTCATTAAATTTGTGTTGCTGCTTACATCCACTAGTACCTTTTGACGAAATAGTTCACCACCATCAAACTGATCACCAATGGATCATCATGAGGCATCTAAACTCTGCGTAGGTCTTCATCACTGAATTTGATTTGCACTTCTGCCTTTTTGTTTGAGATGGTATTCACCTCACCTACTCTTCAAAGTTTCTGCGCCTGTCAGGGGTTCCGTTGTTGTCTCCAATTGTTTGAATGTCCACTAAGTCATTAAATTTGTGTTGCTGCTTACATCCACTAGTACCTTTTTGACGAAATAGTTCACCACCATCAAACTGATCACCAATGCATCATGAGGCATCTAAACTCTGCATAGATCTTCATCACTGAATGTGATTTGCACTTCTGCCTTTTAGTTTGAGATGGTATTCACCTCGCCTACTCTTCGAAGTTTCTGCGCCTGTCAAAGTCGCGATCTACTCACATCGTTGTAACGCTTCCCATCAAACCCAACCAGGCATTCCGTTGTTGTCTAAATGTGGTCTGAGCCCTCCCCCAATTGTTCAAATGTCCAATAAGTCATTAAATTTTTGTTGCTGCTTACATCCACTAGTACCTTTTTGACGAAATAGTTCACCACCATCAAACTGATCACCAATGGATCATCACGAGACATCTAAACTCTGCATAGGTCTTCATCACTGAATGTGAATTGCACTTCTGCCTTTTTGTTTGAGATGGTTTCACCTCGCCCACTCTTCGAAGTTTCTGCGCCTGTCAAAGTCACGATGTACACACATCTTTGAAATCTTTCTCTGGATCCAATCGGCCATGAATAAATTTGATCACCTGAGTGGGTTGGGTGTTCGGAGGGTTGTTGCTCGGGCCTGTGCTGGATGATCAGTTCACTTTGGAAGATTTTTGTCTCCCGGGTGCTCTGTCGATTTCCTTTGGCAATAATTGCCCCAACCTGTCTCCTCAGGTTTCTACAATCATTCGTTTGATGACCATAATCACTGTGGATGGCGCAGTGTTTGGTACGGTCCCTCTGCTCCAAAGGCTGATGGATAGGTGAAGGAGTTCGGAAGATGCCCTTGTTCTTGTTCTCCTCGTAGAGTTATGCTAGAATTACCTTTAGTGGAGCCACCTTTTCTTCATTCCTTGACTTCTTCTCTAGTGGTTTGTTGGTTAGAGGTGGGGCACTTCTCTGAGTCTTGGGATTGGATAGCTGATCCTTTGTTTGATGTTCGATGTTAATCAGTGTTGATCTTTGTTGCCACGCATCTTTGTCTTCTTCCAACCTTAGGTAACCCTGAGCTTTGACGTTTAACGCAGTCATGTCTGTTGGAGTCTTCTTCACAAGATAATTGTGGAACTTCGTCCCTTGCATCATGGCCACTTTGAAGGCTTCCACGCTGCCATCTGATCGGAGCGATCGATCATGACATCTCCAGGTTGAATCTGGTGAGAAACTCCCGTAGGATCTCCCCATTTGCCTGTCTCGTCGTAAAGAGAGATGAGACGGTCTTCCTCTGCCTTCTATTCCCTACTTATTATGCGATGAACAATTCACAAACTTTCTCAAATTTGGGAATTGATTTGGGTGGTTGTTGTTTGAACCATATCAAAGCTGGTCCCATTAGGCTGGATGGGAAGATCTTGCACATGAGCTTCTTGTCCCCTGCATCCAGCGTCATCTTCTGCTGAAAATGATAAAAGTGTTCAACAGGATCTGTGGTCCTGTCAAAGGTTGTGAAATTTGCCATCACGAACTTCTTGGGCTTCGGAGTCCTAATGCTGTCATATGTAAAGGGCAACTGAATTAGCCTGGTAGTCACCTGCACGGCCAGATTGGCTGGCGTCTGCGCTCTTAGGTCTTTGATCTTAGCGTACACTTCCTTTTCACTTGTGCTTTCCACTCCGGTTGTACACTCTACTGAACGTTTAATTGGTTTTGATTTTGATGGGATCCCTCAACAGTTGGGTGGCTTGATTCTGCCTGCTCCTCTTGGAAGATTTCCAGTTCTTTGACTCTCTGCACGTCCTACCCTTGCTTGGAATTATGCATTCTCCTGGCAAAGGGTTTCGAGTTGTTGTAGTATCTCCTGTTGGTTCTTCAGCATGATCTCTTCCCGCTGGCATAAAGTTTCCTTACCAAGAGCCAAGCTGGAACGTGACTGAACCATGGCTTTAATGAATAATTTTGTTCTTTTCCATAGACGGCACCAAATTGTAGGTGCAAAAAATTTGTAGAAAAAGAAAAATGGAACAAGCAAACTCTTACAAAATGAATACACTCAAGAATGGTATAAAATTCCTTATTATTACTTATGCTGAGCCTCTGAACACAAGAAATCACTAAACTGTATTTTTTCACTATCTATTTTCACATGCCTCTTCCTCGTGTTCTTCTGTCTATTTATACAGGAAATTCACATTGATTCGCCATTTCTTCTCCTTGATTCTCTGGAGGAGGTTATGATTAGCTTGACAGCTATGAGGATAAATCCAGTAATGTCAACCCTATTCTTGCTCTGTTGTGAAATCTTGGGTGGTTGTTCCATTGACTAGACCCAAGTTGATTTTGACCGGCCACATTTCTTACCTTCTGCTGATGTGGACTAGTATGTGTGTGAAGTGGTTACTCGCATTTCCCTTATCCAGGTGGCTCAACCTTATTGGTGGGGATTTTTTCCCCCCACAATAATTTTGTATGTTTTTTAAAATAAAATACTTATTTGAATAGAATACACAATTTGGTAGTTTCAAGAGAAATAGCAGATTCAGAGTCTTCTTTAAAAACTAATGTACAAAATATTCACAGGTTAAGAATATTTTGCCCATACAGGCATACATCCATGACTTTGAAGCCCAAGGTGCTACATCCATTTTTCAGCTTAACACTTAATTTTCTTTATGACCAACCTCCTCATTATATTGAAGGAATCAAATATGTTTCAAGTGTGATATAGGAATATTAATATTTGGAGGATTTAATTCAAGCCCCTGAATATTGCCGATCACGTATACTCTAATACAAGTCTGATACTTGCTGGTGGTTTCTAATTTTAGTGAAATTGTAAAAAGTTGTTAATTCTCCTTCTCACTTATTCTCTAATGCACGTCTGATACTTGCTGGTAGCTTCTAATTTTAATGAAATTGTAAAAAGTTGTTAATTCTCCTGCTGCTGGTTAATTTGGAGGGTACTGTGCGACTTGATAAACTTTGTAGTATATTGACACTATGTAGTTTGATAGAAGCTCTTACAGTCGCTTTGAAATTGTACAAGTTTCATATATATTTTTTTAATTTGTTGACAATAGATTTTTCTTATCTATATCCATAAACAAACAATATGGGCTTACTAATATTTTTCTAAAGGTCAGGTGCTCAATTTTTTGTTAATTTTATGGTATGTAAATTGTTTGTTATTACTAAAAGATGTATCTCTCATCCTTTGTTAGGTTTTGTATATAACTCTCATGTGGTTGGATTGAAAATTTGCATTTATTTTTATTGTAGAGAAATTATGTTCTTGTAGTTACATAACGGGTTTCTCATTCATTCATTCATTCTTTCTCGTTTTGGCTGTAGTTCTTACCTTTTCTTGGCGAATTTAATTGTCATTCCATTCCATTTTCTTATTTAGAGGCCTAAAAACTGTATATGGAGCGAGCAAACAAAATTTGAAATTAACCTATAACAAAAATAAAAAACAATTTAATTGATTAAATTTTCATTGATGTAATTTGCCACCTGATTTGATTAAAATGATATATATGAGTATTTTTTGGCGTTTTGATTGTTAGGATGTACTTGATATGCAATCATATTTGTCTAAGTTTCCTCGTACATAAAATATTACTCCGTATTTGATGGCTATATTGATTCCTAATTCCCTCTTCTTTTGCAAGCAGAGTCTTTGTTGTGTGCATAATAAACCAGAATGCTTCCCCAAATTATTTTGTTATCTGAAAGACTTGAAACTTCTATTGGGTTCCACTAAATGGCATCAGCAAACCATATTCCACCTACTCAAATATTGTCCTTATCTAGAGGCCCTTGCTATAGATTTTGTGGAGGTGACATTCTTACTTACATTTATCTTAAATATTGTTTTCTTGTACAAACTTGATAAAATGCTCTGTTGGAACAATTTATTTTTTTATTTTTTCTTTTCTTTTCAATATGTAGTACAATATCACTGCTCAAAACCATATTGACTTGTACATTCTTTTAGATATTGATGTAACTTAAAACGTGCATAATAGTACAGTCATGGCTTAAAATCATACTGAAATATTATTCCTCCGTTCATGTGTAACTTTCTTCTTCTTCTTTAACACTAAATGGTCAGTCTTCTTCTGAATTGCAACTTCCCTCCCCAACTTCTTTTGCAGTTGGACACAGATTCTTATTGATCTTAATTATTTTGCGAGCTGAAATAGATATTGAAGAGGGGACAAAAAAAAGAAAATTTAAACTATCTCTACGTTTCCTTAGGCTCCGTTTGGATTGAGTGATTTGGAGGGATAGTGAAGAAAAAGAGAGGAAAGGATAGTGTGTTCACCCCAGCAAAGCTGGGGCAGTTTTTAGGAGAACATCCATCCCTTCAATTCGTTAAGTCCTCCTTTTATAAGTAAGGACAACTCATAGGGAGTCACATGTTTGGGTGGTTTAAAAAAAGAGAAATGAAAGGATTGGTAGGGATAGCTCCTTATCCCTCATATCATATCCTCTCAAAAATGAGAAGATTGGGTGGAAAGGATAGTGGGTTAAGTAGTATTTTATAATACTGAAACTGTCCTTAACAATTAGAATGTGGAAATTATTATTCCACTCTTGTCCCATCTAATTAAAAGGGTATGTTAGTAATTTGGTTGTTATCCTTTTTCTTTTCTCTCCTCTCTCTTATCCAAACAAGAATACTATCATTTTCTTTCTTTTCTCTCCTATCTATCCAAACATGAATAGATATTATTGTTATCATTTCCCTTCTTTTCTCTCCTATCTATCCAAACGGAGCCTTTAGTGATTTCTTGCTATTCTTGATGACTGCACATCTTTCTTATTTTCGCAGCATGACACTTTCTTACTTTTATATCTGGAAGAAGTTTTCCTAAAAATTCCGAATCTTATGCTTCTCATTTTAACAACTAAATAAGTCTTGGATCATCTAAAGTATATCCCTGCTATTTCTTGACTCACTTCCAAATGGTGAATTCTTGGGAAGCCTAATTATTAGTAAAAGCCAGGTTCAGTACTTGCATGCAAAGATTTGTATACTAAACTAAAAATGATTTGGCAATGAAATGGCCATTGGCCGATCTGAGGGGATGGAAATTTGTATTAATGCTCTTATGGTCTTTGAAATTCAAATGTTTCGGGGATGTTTTCTATGACTCCGGGTTGAAGAGATGATTAAATAATGATCTAGTAGCATGAAATGATATACTTGGCCTTCTTATTTTCTTTCGCCTGCAGGCGTGTTTTTTCATTATGTTGTATCTGTGCGAACTAACACACACTCTTCATGTTCTTGCTTGAAATTTTAGATGTTCGATTGGGAATGGGATGGTGGTGATTGGGAAGCTCAAGATGAGGCACTTACATGCTTGATGTATCATCTAAAGGTGGTAGAGATAAGTGATGCTGAGGGTATCGATCCTCTTGGCTACAAAAACATTCAAATGCTGATAGAGTTTTTGCTAGAAAATGGACGAGTGCTAACGAAGATGATACTATCTTCATCCACGGATGTAGAGACAATCAAAAAGTGTCCTAAAGCCTCTCCAAATGTGGATGTAACATTCGTTGCAGTTGAGGGCATGAGAAATTTTTTTAGAAGGAAGGATTTTCTTTCTGAATTATTGGACTGAGAAAGTTTGAGAACAATGCTATTTTTCGACATATGCTCCAAGTATGGTGAAAATTGTGATGATAAATGTTTTCATGATCTGGAATGTTTTCATGATACTGTGAGATTAGCCGTTCGCTGGTCTCACAAGCATCGCTTTTTGAGAAAGAAAAAAAGAAAAGAAAAGAAAAGAAGATGATTTTTGTGCCTCCATTTTCAGCCCCACCTCCTTTTCTCTTCTTCTCTTTGTTGTGTTTCATAGTGCTTAAATTAGAGGCTTTGCATTGTCGTAGTTTAAGTCTTTAAGGCCTCTGAATGAAACCATCACTCGCATAATTTGTACATAGTGTTTGTATTAGTTTTGTGATAATTTTTGTAATTTTTCGTGTTAATTTATTTCTTCCTTTTGTGTAAATATCAAATTTTCTCATAGATTTAGTGTGGCAGTTTGTGATTTTTGTTTTAATCTTACAAATTTACATATGAGAAAATCTGTAATCCCTTGGATGTTTGGGTGAAAAATTCCATAAAATCAAGTAAGTTTTTTTTTTTTTTTTTTTTTTTTTTTTTTTTTTTAATATTAAAAATTTACATATGATAAAATCTGTAATCCCTTGGTTGTTTGGGTGAAAAATTCAATAAAATAAAGTAAGTTTTTTTTTTTTTTTTTTTTTTTTTGAATTCCAGAAAATCTGTAATCCTTGAACGTTAGGGGTTCATTACGGTAGGTTGGCAACTGAAGTCCTACATTCATTGTAGTTACATTGCCATCTCTTTTATGTCATTTAGTAAAACCTCACTTTTCAATCCATTTTATAAGTAAAAACTTCCCATTTTGTTACTAAGGTCATTTCATTATTTTCTTTTTTTTACTTTTAGCCAAAAAAAAATTTTCTCTTGAGATTTTAAATTTCAAAGGAAAACAAAAAAAAAATGATAGACTTAAAATTTGTACCTAAGTCACATAAAGCGGAAACGGGAGCGGGAGCGAATTCGAGAGCGGAAGCGTGAAAGTAGCAAAATTAAGTCAAAAATAGTAAAAATTTGAGAAAAAGCACGCTCGGAATGTGAGAGTAAGAGCGCGAGTATGAGAACAACACCTGTTTTGAAAGATTGTCTGACTTAAATTTTTACATCCCGCCAAGACTAATATTCTTATAGAAAAAATAGTCGTCCTTGGAGGTTGTCCAAAACATTTTCCAAAATGTATTTTACCATAGGCAAAGGGTTTAAAATTGTGAATTGCTTAATTCCAATATCAATATGGTAAAACATATGTTTTCGTTGGAAAGCATGCATATGAATCATTTTTTCCATATTAAATGCCATTTTAAGAAATTCTACGTGATAAAGATTAATGAATCATGATATTCAGCCAATTAGTTTGGTTTATTTATCAAACCACTAATCTGAACTCTCTTGCTAATGTAGATCTTTAAGGAGTCCCTAAAGAAATTGCCCTTCGTTTATTTAAAAAATAAAAAGCTTTTTATTTCACAAAATTCATTTTTGAAATCATATTTTGAGGGGATTTTTTTTTTTTAAATCCTAACAAACGCTAGAGAAGTTAGGCGCTCTACCAACTAGACCACTGAATAATGCCCATATTTTGAAGGTTTCTAACTCACCTAAACTGATGACTACCTAAATTTCTATTTGGTTTCAATTATCTTTGTTTAATTTACATTAAATTTGACAGAGTTAATCCCATTTTATAATTCTTTGCAGATTTGATTTTTTTAAAATAAATTGGTTCAAAATTGTGACATTGTTACATGCAGTCGCAAATGCACTAACTCAACCCCTTGATTATGTGAATTATGTTGTGCAACTCACATGAGTAAAATTTATACACGACAAATCTAAAATTCTTAACATCTTAGCTTGTGCCAAGGTATATGTCCAAAAATCCATCGTATCTCAGCTCCCCGTCATACTATACAAATTTCACTAAGTTTTTCCTTCTCCTCCCTCATATATGTGATAAATGTGACTATATAAATATAGCTAGTGGTATACAAATTTCCTCGGTATCCTTTTCATTTCATCATTATTATTATTATTAATTTAAATAATATCAACACATATGCACACTACTAATGACACGTTTGGAGTGGAGCCACGCAAACTAATATATAGAATTATCTTTAATTCAAAAATGTAACAATTTGTACTCATGCTAACTACTACTAGATTGCCAAATTCATTGTAAAGAATGCTTAATTTATCATCCATACTAAAAGCACACTTAGTGTAACAACAATCATGATCATATTCAACTAATTATTTCATATTTAGAGCAATCACTAACGATAAATATATACCCGAATGCACAAATAAGAAAAGTCCAAAAAAAATAAAAATAAAATGGTGCATATATAAACATTCAATTTTAATATCAACAATGTATATATTTAAGTACATATAGATGGGTCTTTGATCTTGCATTACAACATAATATTAACTGTAGCTACGTGAGTTTAACTCCATATTAAAATAATAATAATAAGACATCCAGTTGCAACAAAAGTTTCAACTCTTGAACTTTTAAGATAATTAAGTCTCTCGGGAACTCCTAAAGAAAATATAATATCGAGAAAAAGTAAATTTACCGACTTTAAATTCAAACCACGCATGATGACACTTTCTTATGAACAAAATTGATCTACCATGTATAAAATAAGCTTTTGAATGTTTCGTTTCTAATCACATATATTACTATCGAGTAAAACCAATCACATAAAATTATTTCAAATAAAAGGCTTAAGTAGTCAATTCATTTTACAAAATTTCAGTCAACTATTTTTCATTATAATAACAAGTAATTCATTAATTACTTGGTTGAAGTTATATGCACGCTATATGATATATTAAAATAACAAGTGATTGTTCATCTCAGATGAAATGAATTATCTTTCAAGGGGTTTGTAACAAAACATTAATGTAACGTTTGGTGCATAGGAATGAAATATTCATTTCAAATATTCATTTGTTTGGTATACATTTTATTGGAATAAAAATTTATACCACAACTAAACTTATGAAATGATCATTCTATTCCCAAATAATTTTTTAAAAAAAATCAACTTTCCAAGAGACCCTCATATTCCAAGTCCAAAAACTACTACCTTCTACCACAACCACCTCCGCCTTTCACCATCACCACCACCACCAACTTCCACCACTATCACCGCCTTCCACCACCACCACCGCCTCTGATTTTCACCATCGCCCGCCGTTTTCCACCACTACTGCTGCCACCTCCTTTCACCACCGATACCGTATTCCTTTGTGCAACTACCACCACCATCATTGCCACTGCCACTGCCACTGCCACTGCCACTGCCACTGCCATCACCTTTCATCACCGCCCCACCACCACAACCACCACCACCGCCACCACCTTCCACCACCACCACCGCCACCGCCTCTCACCACCACCACCACTGCCACTGCCTTCAACCTCTGCCATCACCTTCCACGACCACCGCCACCACCGCCACCACCACCACACTATTGCCACCACCTTCCACTAGCACCACTGCCACCTTCTAACAATACCGTCGCTACCGCCTTCCACCATTGCCACCACCGCCACTGCCTTCTAACACCACCACTATCGCTGTCTACCTCCACCACCATCCACCACTGTCAC
>JAOTQH010266641.1:0-10933 GCA_025631255.1 Cornus kousa | reverse complement strand
GGTAGAAGCAATTACTTTCTCAATAAGAGGTTTACAATCTCTAATCTTCATGGCTTTATCAGAAATAGGAAGTCCCAGGTTTTTAAAGCAATTACTTGAAGAAATTTCTGTATCTCACAAATTGTGAATTGTGACTGATAGAACAAAAATGCAGGAACCATTTGGCATTGGTTGGAGGAATGATTTTATGATGCACAAACCAGAGAAGCAAGCTCCTAAAGTACAAAATTTTGATATTGGTTATGGAAAGAAGGCCAACACACGATTCATTGTCTCCTCTGTTATTGCAGCGGTGACATTTGCTGCTGGATTTACTGTACCAGGAGGGCTTGACAGTAAAAGTGGGCGTTGATATGCTCGTTGCTTGCTATGTTCATCTTAATGCTTTCGTTTACGCACAGGTACGAAAAAAAAAACTGCTTATCATCAAGAATTGGCTTTTTACCTCATGTTTGTTGCAATGCTTGCTATGGTCCTGGCATTCATGACCGGTCTTCTCTTAGTTCTGAATCAGCTGTTGAGCAATGCAACAACAGCAATTATATACCTCAGTTGTCTGGTATTTTTTCCTATTGCCGGCTTTGTAGTGAAGTTGGGGTTCAATAACCTTCTATGCATTGTAAATTCATAAGAAAAAAGTACTTAACAAGTAAAAAAAATCTGTAATCTCTCAATCTGCCTTTTTTGAGCAGTTGCTCAATCATGCTTCTATGCATGTATAGGAACTTCAATGTTAAACTCAAAATGAAAATGTGTTTTCTTCATCAAGGAGTTGTCGTTTTCTGTTGAAGATATTTTCATGGGAGAACCTCATCTTCACTACAAAGAAGGCAATAGGAAAAAATACCATACAAATGAGGTATATAATTGTTGTTGTTGCATTGCTCAACGGCTCTTTCAGAACTAAGAGAAGACCGGTCATGAATGCCAGGACCAGAGGAGTAATCACTGCCCTTACCAACTCCACTTTTTTTTTTTTTTCTGATAAGTCAACATGCAGGATATTATGTCGTTCGTTGTTCCTGCAATCCCAGCATGCTGGATGGTAACCTAGAAGGTCTTCAATAATGTTTAAACATCCTTTACTGGCTGCTAGATGGGGGTGTCACCATTACCATTCACAATGGACACCAAAGAGATATCCATTCCAAGAAGCATTTTGACTATAGAACTTTCTCCTAGATGAGCTGCATAATGAATTGGGTTCCAGCCATAAGCATCGGCTTCTTTAGCTAGTGACAGTTTCTACCTACATATGAATTCGACGGATTCACCTTCAAGAGATATTACGGCCGCATGCAACGCATTCCTCCCATTTGATCCACTGTGGGATGATGAGGGGCACCGATTCAAGATTTGCGACACTACTTCTGGCTTACGTTGCTCAGCAGCTATGAACAGCACCGATTCACCAATGTTGTTCGGAGGATTTTGTCCATGCTTCAAGTCACAAAGAGTAACAAGCTAAATAAACGATTATTGTAACACGGTACACGTACAGCATTATGCAATGCTGTATTTCCATCTACGTCCATAATCCTAAGAAACAACTGGTTATCATGAACCACATTCTTTTACCATTTTACAAGTAACTGTGTTGTCGAGTAGTGTCCTCTCATTGCGGCTATGTGCAAAGCCGTCTCACCAGAATTATTCCTAGAAAACAAAGGCGGCATGCCACACTTCTTATACAGAACTGTCACACATTTGGATTGCCCAAATAGGGCTGCCAAGTGAAGGAGAGTGTTGTTGTCTGGGGTCACTTGTGATTCAAGTGCTGCGGCAGTCTTATTAGTGGTAGAAGCAATTACTTTCTCAATAAAAGGTTTACAATCTCTAATCCCATGGCTTTATCAGAAATAGAAGTCCCAGGTATTTTGGTGCTTTCTTCCTCGTTCGCTGTGGATTTGTCTCCTTGACCGCATGTAGTGCGGAGAAGAGCTAGCATACCATGAGCTCATGTCTGTTATTATTTCAATATCAATTTGGACATCTAACTTTGACTGCACATTCATCATTTGAATGAGAGTCGATATGTAGTTTGAAATTTTGAAATATTGCTGAGTGGTGTCTTAAGTTTGGGCATGCATTTGAAGCAAATTCTTTGAAGAATGACTTTTTTAGTGAAATTTGACACAATTTTAATGCTAGCTTCCACTATTGGTCCTTGAAATCATAATCATTTATCCCATTCTTTCAAAGATAAGTGTCCGCTTTATAGTTGCATTTCCAGTTAAAATTGAAGCACTAAAAGAAACTTAGCCTCACCAACAACATTAATTAGTCCATTTGGTAGGAACTCTCTCTCAAATGGGAGGTTCAATGTTTTGGGGGCAATGATGTTCCCGAAAAAAAAAAAAAATAATAAATAAAATAAAATTGATTACTAAGATTGATGTTGAGCTGGAATTTCATATATACGACAAATAATTAAATATTCAGTTTATTCAATAAAAAATTCAGAAGAATTCATATTTTTCAACAGCAATAATGGTATGGTAAATTGTAAAAATAGAAGACAACAATACTTTCAATACCAGTATATCAATTCCAAAACAGAGTAAAATTAAAACTTCCGGCATCAATATTCAATATCTAAACTATATGGACATAATCTATTTTCACTTGTTGCTAAAAGATTACAAAACTTAATGCTTTCCCCCTTGATCTCAACACCAGGAAGAAAGCACCAAAATATTCATATTTCAGGAAAGGAATAGTTTTTTGAAAATAATTTTATATTTTATGTGTTTTTCAAACTACTTTCGAAGTGACAACACAAACAGGCCCTAAATTAATGCAACACATCAGAAAATGAAACTTGTGATGTCTAAAATGGTCATATTAAATAAAAAAAAATCACTATAAATTTTTAATCCAAGCTTGTTTTACCAATGCTCCTTGTGATTATTGGTCCATTCAGATATCTTTCATGGACTCATGGTTTCCTCTTCACAGTTGATCTACAGTTTCAAATTATATAAGTATTTGTTGGAGAAGGATTAGGTTACCAGGGAATACCTTTTCCATTAGTTGTTTCACGTTACAGCCGATATTTGAGTTCTTAGCTCACCTTTCACATTTATGTAGCAGGTAATCCTTAACTTTACAAACGGCAGCTAATCTTGCACATATCTTTTAGATACCTCACTGAGAGTTCAATTCGAGTACAAGATTATATTAAATGGATGCTCAAACTTGGTATGCATAATATGAACCATTTCAACTGAACTTTGAATGCATGTATAACATGCTCATGGATGCTTATAATCTTTAATGAGGAGCAGCTTCAAAATGAATGAATTGGTACTCCTAATATTGTAGATACTGATCCATACGCCGTGAAGGCTAACTGCCAGTAGCATCTACTGAATTTAGCAAGGATCATCTATAGTTTCGTCTGATTCATATTCTGAAAGCAGATTACAATCCGATTCTCCTTACTTTTGAATCCAGTGTCACTGAGTTCACTACCACAAACATTCCTTAATCAATCATCCTCAACAACAGCATCTATGTTTCTCTTGTATAAGTAAGCCACTGCTCCTATCCAGCAACCTTTCCTTCATCATACTTGCAAATTACCTGTTGTCAAAAAGGGGTTGTTTCTGGACTAGTTGATAACAATCATAAGCTTCCCTAAGAACGACAGTTTGGGTGTCACACTTCTTAGGATGGCGTTCAAACACCTTTGTCAACTTCTGTGGCTAAGGCCAGTGGTTTACCGAGATTGTTGTTAGGGTTTCACACACACAATTGGCAAATGTAACAAATAAAAAAATCACATACAAGCAAACAACGAGATTTACGTGGTTTGACAAATTGCCCGGTCCACGGGCGAAGAACGACTAATTTAACTTCAAAAACTTGATTACACACTATTTTCTCTCTCACAATCTCAACTCTCTTCTTCTCTCTACAATCTTCTTCCCCAAATCACTATCCAATAATTCACTGTCCAAGTTGAACTGGTTCAACTTTGGTAGTAGTTTTGGCCCAAAAAAACTACACATGCATGTTGAACCGGTTCAGCCCCACTTGAACCGGTTCAACTTTGGCAGTAGCCAAAGATAAACCAAAATCAGCAACTTTGAACACTCCAATTCTTCATGTGATCAAAATTAATATGTCTTTACGTATGCTCCATCTCGAACAAAGATCTCTTCATAGCTCCACCTTAAATAAAGATTTCTCCACCTTAAGTAAAGCACTATGATGAAATTGCGAAACTATCTAACAATAGCTTACATTCTTGCGCTCTCTTTTCTTTTGTATGGTGAGGTGGAGAAGCATATGAAAGACACCAACAATCCTCTTCTCAGATACATCAGTACGTGAATCTAAATGAGAAGCATTTAAATATGGAGAAGTATAAGTGTGACGGCCCGAATTCAAATAACTCGGTGTGTTAGTGAGTAACCCGAAACCTAACCTGATATCGAGTCCAAAATGCGAAAGCAAGAAAGGAGAAGAGTCTAAAAGTTAACACTGCCTCTAAGACAACAAAGTGACCTCCCAAGAGATCGCGAGTTGAGAAGAAAATGAATGCGGAAGTGAAACAGTAGAGAAGATCACTAGAGGCGAATGCCACCCCTAAGACGAAGGAAGATCCTTTAACGAGGTAATGACACTCAAAATGGAACCAAATGCGGAAGCTAAGGTCATAAGGGTCAAGTGGAACCTTCTGGCACCAATGACAGCCAAGGGAACATGTGCTAAGTCAAATTAGGTCATGAAAGCCATTAAATGGCTCATACAAGGTCAAAAGCGTAAAATGAAAGCATAATAAATGGTGCTAACATGTAAGGTCAACTGTCAAAACAAGCAGGTGAACCTGAGGCATTTTGGTCGTCCGAAATGAACCCAATCACTTCAGCCGTTCGAAATGAGACGGAGGTTCATCCTAAATTCCAACTTTTCCAAACCCAATAGTCAAACCACTTTATAAAAATGGTCCCCTAAAGAGGCTATCTTTAATTCCTTTTGTTTTCCTATTCCTTCCACTGTATTTCTCACTAAAAAGTAGAACTAAAACTTTACCAGTGTCAAATTACCAATATAATTTGCTAAGCAAAATAAATAGTGTTAGGTGTAAATAATTTCTTATGGGACACGCTATTAGACATAGTATGAGTTTTACCTAATTCGTGTGAGAGAAATGTCTTACACAAATCCTGTGAATTAATCAGAATAGAGTCCCGAATACCCCAGGTACCACAAGTATGTTCACATCCATTCAACTTAGCTTTTTTTGAATAGTCAAACTAACATTGGAATATTTCAAATTATTTATTAATTAATTAATTTAGGTTAAAACCATGCTTTTGTTAAAGATAAAAGCGTCAAAACGCAGTAAATCAAAAGGTCAAAGGGTAAAAAGGGTTATACCACATTATGCGGATGACATAAACCTTACACAAGCCCGAATATATACCAAACAAAGTAAGTGAGTGGTTGTACTGTGTGAAAGGCACCACGCTTGGCATCACACCATGTCATTTAGGAGAAGGAATTTTGCTGCCATCCACACAAGATTGTGGTATGCTTAAATTTGTAAATTTCACTTACTATTTTATGGGAATGTTGAAAATTCTAAGAGTCATGTTATGTAAAGTAAACACAAACACACTTTTTTGTCTACGCCCGGACTCGAACCCCTCCCCTCTTCTTAGAAGATGATGAGATTATACCATTAGGCCAAAGGCCCTTTGTTGAGTCCTGCTATTTATCCTGACAAATAAAAATCTACTACTTCACTGAGTCTATGGCCTTGTGGTTGAGGAGCAAGAGGCCTAGGCATACCCAAAGGAACTTGCACATTAGCTGCCGGCTAAGGGAGGGAGAAGATGATGAAAATTTTGATTTTTCATTTAAATTTTCCTATTTATAAAAAAACCCTTAAAGTGTCCCGAAAGAGCCCCGCTGGGTCCGGGCTACTTATGTATAAAAAATAATGAGGTCCATTTTAAAATATAAGGTAATTAACTATTCGGAAAGTTGTAGTCTTTTTTTAGGTTTCATCTTAATCTAGTATCTTTGTTGACTATTAAAGTTTCAATCACCATGTCTATCAAATTATACATCACATTGCATCTCTCTGTAACGACTTCCATTTTTTTTTTTTTTTCTTTACTTAGAGCACGTGTAATGACTCTTGAGATACTTCAAATTGCATATTTTATATTTAATTAGATTGTGTATCTCTCGTTATTTATAAAAGATTATATATTTGATCATCAATATCCATCTATTACTTTATTAGATCTATAACGATCAAAATTGTTACAGACTTTCATTTTTTTTTTTCCTTTACTTAGAGCACGTGTAATGACTCTTGAGATACTTCAAATTGCATATTTTATATTTAATTAAATTGTGTATCTCTCGTTATTTATAAAAGATTATATATTTGATCATTAATATCTATCTATTACTTTATTAGATCTATAATGATCAAAATTATTGATTGATATGACTACCAGAAACAAAAACTGTTGATGCAAAAATCCTCGTGATCCGAAACGGCGACGTTTAGCTACAAAACAAAGGGACTTCACTTCGAATGACACCGGTGGGGTGCCGGCTGAGGATACTCCAACGATTAAGTTAGTAATTGTAATCGTATCACAGAATAATTATGTGTTCAATGTTTAGGGGTTTTTTTTTCTCATACCTAATTTAATGGCTCAATACCCTATTTATGGCTGCCCATTGGAATCAAGATCGTTCCGCACATGTCGATGGTTGAGATCTCCCTTATCATCAGTAACGGGATCTATTGAGGTGATGAAGTTGGTTGCGATATTGGGGTTTACCTCATCCTTTTCGTTAATTGAATAACAATATCTTCATATCCTCAAGTTGGAGAGAAAAAAATGGCAGCAGGTCAACCCTGGAGTTACTTTTTTCCTCATCAAAAACAATGAGAGGAATTTAAATAAAAAAAAAAATTCAAGGCATTTAAAAATTATAAAAATATTATAGTTTTTATTCTATATTTTGTACAAATCAAATTATTATATTTGAGTACCTTGAAATTTGCTGTGAAAATGCTAAAAAAAAAAAAATGATACAGCCACATATGGAAAACTAAAAAGATAAGAAAAAGAGCTATGGAAAACTAAGAAAGATAAGAAAGAGAAAATTGACGTATTTTATGGAAACAAACGAGTGATAATGATGCCTATTTAAATTGGAATTTTAGAATAACCATGTCATATTTTTATTTCCGTCGTTTTAAGTCGGGTATTAAAGTCGTCAATAATATCATTTTCCTATACTAAATAAAAATAAATGGTCTCTTCGATTTCTAATTCCAAAACAATTCTCAAAGATTTAAAAAATAAAATATATATATATATATATATATATTTTTTTTAGAATTACAAAAAACAGTTCTCTAGAAACTACAGACATTTTTATTTGTGTTTTCATAAAACAAATTTGAGAAAATTAAACTTATACAATTTTTGAACAATTTTTAGATTTTTAAAAATAAAAAATAATTTTTAATTTTTTTGAAAACAAAAAATAATTTTCAGAATTACAAATTAAGGATCAGGTTCAAAATTTTTCTTTGTTCAATGAGAGTTCATTTTTGTTTTTTTACCAAAACCTTGCCCACCTAAATTCCAACTTTTTCAAACCCAATGCTCAAACCACTTTAACGATGGATGATAGTCCACTAAAGTGGCTATCTTTAATTCTTTTTGTTTTCCTAATCCTTCCACTGTATTTTTCTCACTAAAAAGTAGGTCTAAAACTTTATCAGTGTCAAATTGGTAATATAATCTGCTAAGCAAAATAATCACTCCACATTTGAATTTGGGAACTGAAAAAAAGAAAAGCAAAAAGAAAAGTGAAGCAAATGAGTTATTATGTATTCATTTTCCATTTTTAATGTATTTATTTTTTTACTCATACAGGTACTTGGAATAACAAAAAATATATTCATATCACAAAGAAAAAAATAAATTTTCTTTACTAATGAGTCTATATCTTCTATAACGAGTGGGCATTTTAAATCGGATTCTTACAATATCTCTAAAAAATAGATGAATATTAATGATATGTGAGTAGTAAGTAATTGCACAAATCGATGACTTAGTCTTCTCGAATGTAAAGAAGGGCTCCAGAGATAACTCCTGCACTTCCATAAAAAATCCATAAATGTAGAAGTATTTAAAGATTGTACCATTGTATTTGATGCTAGAATGCACTTAGCAAGGGTAAGCTCAGTGCATGCCATTGCAGGGTCTAAGGAGGGTTTGATATAGGCAACTTTACCTCTGATTGCAGGGTCTAGGGAGGGTTTGATTTAGGCAACCCTACCTCCGTTTGCAGGGAGAGGCTTTTTTTGTTTCAAACCCGTGACCTCACAATAGAGCAACCTTACCGTTGAATTTTGTTATTACCTGTGTTGTAGCCGAACAGGAGGCCTCCAATGCCAGCCGATAAGGCTAGCCGCATAATGTATGGTGTCTTCCATGTCGTCTTCCAACATCTGTAAATTTTATTTTATCTGGTTTTGTAACTCCTCCCTCTACCATTTTTGCTCAAATTCTTAATACTTAGTTCAACTTACAACAAGGGCTTTTCTCTGAAAAGAAGAAAAGCACAAGACAATATCTTGATTACGTATGTTGTGTCATATCAAACCTTCAGGAAAAACATTAACAGTTTTGAGCTTTTCACGACCTTGCAAACAAAATTTAAAAGATTCACAATATATATTTAATCATATTGAGTAATTGAATTATATTAATCATCTTCAATGAAATGAATTTGTTAATGAATGGAGTATGATATAATATACAATATCCGAGGCCAAATGTGTAGGGTTGTTTCTTGATACAATGCTAAAAGATGAGACTTCGAGCATGAGAACACAGATTCAAGTGTAAGCACAACCACCTTCTGCAAATAATGTGTTAAGTGCTAAAAGTTGGATCAATGGGCACTTTTTTAACTTCTTAGATTAACCAGGATCAAGAAAAATGATTCTTAAATCGATTTTCCAAACCAATGTGTATGGTTAGAGGGTTTTTATTCTTTTGATGCAGTGGATAAGACCGTACTTAAATTTATCCACTGAGCATTTGAAAACAAGCGGCTCGATCTTAAGCGAGTTAGG
The DNA here is from genome assembly GCA_025631255.1 of Cornus kousa. Classification (NCBI taxonomy): domain Eukaryota; kingdom Viridiplantae; phylum Streptophyta; class Magnoliopsida; order Cornales; family Cornaceae; genus Cornus; species Cornus kousa. The sequence goes on along the minus strand of JAOTQH010266641.1, from coordinate 1,800 downwards.
CAGCCTCCTAAAGCCCCAAAATCTAAGACCGTACTTAGATTTATCCACTGTGCGTTTGAGAAAGAGGTCCAAATAATATTGTTCCATTGAATAAATGATGAACATGAATTTACGTAATCCATTAACGAGAACACGCTAATGGCTTTTTAAACCATGACTTATGATTAACTCTAGTAATGCAAGACTATGGCAAGTAGCCCATTGAATTTGACATTAGCATTTGAAAACACTATCAAGATGGCTAGCTATGAAGTACTACAAAACATTGTGATTCATGAAACAAAAGCTAAGAAAAGAAAAGATTTTTCATCTTACAAAGACGTATTGGTTATTGCGCTTTTCTTCTTTCCAAAATGTTTCCCCTTTGTCCCAGTGGAATCCAGAAAATGAAAGAGGCGCTTGTTTGATATATATATATATATATTTGTGGCTTGGGAGGGTGAAGATGCATGCATGGTGTCAATTTATCCAAATTTAGTTCTTCATCTTATTTTAGAAACTTTTGACTTCGTTAACCACATATAGTAAAGTGACACTCTTGCCATCTGAATGTGATGAATATTTCTATAAAGTGCCCAAACATAAATTTTTTTGACAGAGAAGCAACACTATCAGCGGCTCTATTTTAGGTTATGATTTGTTGGAATGCATGAAAATATATATCATCATCACCTAACTTCATAGGTTGAAAACTTGACCTTCTTTTGGGGTACTGTTGGGAGATGATAAGCTTGCACTGGACATCTTTACCCCCAAATTCATTTTTAGGGTTAAATGAGTGTGTGTGTGTGTATCCAATGTGCCAAAAAAATTCCAGTGTTCAAAAACAAAATTCCTACATTTTTCAATTTTAGCAAATAAGGACATTTTCTCAATTTGAAGCATGAAAAACCTAAAATGCCCTTAAAATCAGAATTCAAAAAATAATAAACACTTATATGTACACATTTTATTATGAGTATTTTGGGATTTAAAAAAAAAAGAAGAAGAAGAAGAAGAAAAAGAAGGTCAAATTGACTAGGAGAGGACAATTTACAACAATTTTTAAATTATATGGATTTATATGCACATATTCAATAACATTGCGTTTCTTGAACATTTTTTATACAGCAGGGGAGTTTTTTTTGCACTTTATTCTTCATTTTATGAAAAAATATCCACTCTAACTTAGAGTTAAGACATCTCAATCAACGATAAATATTTTATCTTCAATACTTTAAAAAATTAATTTGATAGTTCAATATTCAATCCTACTTATCATATTAGTTATTTTAATTATATTGTAAACCAATTTTATTAAGTTCGTGTCATATTATTTATCTATATTTTAAAACTTTATCTTGTTAGAGTTTAAATTCAAGTAATGCTAAGAAAGTAGTGTCATAAAACACCGTGAATAAAGTGAGAGTCTCTTTTTTCTTTTTTCTTTTTTTTAAAAAAATTAAATAAATACTTGTGGTCAATATTTGAATTAGTTAGAAAATGCTTTTACGCATTAATAGGATCATTATTTAATGTAGAGGTAAAAAGAAAAACATTCATTTGACAAGTGTAAGAAACACTGAAAACGTTGACTTGAATGAAATAGCGTCCTTCTTTTTTCAATTTTACCTAATTGGAATCAACAACATCCAGTTCTCCATAGATAATTATGTTTCGTATAGAACACTCATAATCCTACAAAGGTCATTACAATGACTTTAGAATTTATTTGGCTTTCATTTTTTAATTGACTTCCAAATTTCAACTTTATTTTGAGAATTTTTTTTTTTTTTTTTTTTTTTTTTAAAAAGTACAAAT
>JAOTQH010266630.1:0-10933 GCA_025631255.1 Cornus kousa | reverse complement strand
ATATGCATGTACTGTTCTAGCATTTCTACAAAGATGGTGCACATGAAATGAGCCAGCACAAGTGACTTTTTTATCATGGCGTTTGATTTTACCGTGTGACGACACAGTAGGGACTAAAAGAGTATCAGCAAGCAATCACAGTTTTCATTGTCCATTCAAAGAATGGCCTGCTCAAATGATTTCTGGTAGTAGTAGTCCGTTACATGGTTTAAGCAAGTACCCCATAACCATCACATTTTACATTTAGCCAACAACGACAATCAAATACAGAATTATGGCCCATGAATTCTGTTCATGATATGTCATAATAGCAGTAAGCGTCTACAGTTGAGTGTCACGTATAAATGATGTCGTATGTAGTTGCTCTTTGTTGTGAGTTTGTTACCTACAAGTCTACAGTTCCCCGAACAAGTATTACAACATGTACAAGTAAGTGGTTCTTCACTCATCTCGAATATAGAATCGGATTGATCTCTCTTTCACAGGCAAGTACCTTCGTGTTTTAAGTACCAAACCGCCCCTTCAGCTGCATGCTCCCTGGCATCTTCTTTTTTCGCCCGAGGTTCTCCATAACACTCCAAAATCACATCCGAGGATTTCTCAATTTCCACGACCACCTTAGAAGTGAATCTGCATAAAATTTGGGACCAAATTTCAAGACATATTGGAATCAGTAATGGAGTTACATTGATAAATTTGCCAATACAAAGCAGTAGAATACCAGCCAATGAATGGAAGCAGCAAGCCAGCCGAAACATAAAGTTTATAGATAGTTTCATTTCATACGACAACAGAGTATGAGGAAAGTTCAGGTGAACTCGGAACAATCTTGACAGATAATTCCTATTCAGCCTCGAAAATGGATTTCATCCAAATTTCAGCATTGATTGCTTCATGTGGATTATACTTCAACCGTAATTTTCTTGAAGACGCTGAACTCTAAAATGCTTTATATTTTTAGACACTATATTGTAGAAGCGGCAAATAATAGTTTCTGAACTTCATTTTTTTTTTTTTTTTTTCTAATTGTGGTGAGCAAAAATTTTTATTTAGGAAGTTAAATCAAAATTCTTAGTGCAAGTATCTTACCACTTCCAAGTAAAATTACCAACTCAGAATATTTTTTAGCACAAGGGAAATACTGGCTTTAAGTAATGAACTTACTCGTTTAAGTGGTTTGGTCCCATCTTCTCGTAGCATTCAAACACAGGAGGTTTCCAACAATTATCATTGCAGATTTTATACAAATGCGACTCCGCTGATCCCTTGTGTGAACCACCTGAAAATATAAGTTTACGCCTTTATGGGAATCAATGAGAAGATAGGAATTCCATACCAGGAGCATACAGTTTTTTCCAAACCAACCTGCATGCCGTGAGCCAGAACTGCAGCACACTGCAGTTGCCTCAGAGGAAGATTCCTCCAGCTTCATTGTATTAAATTCAGCAGCATCTGAAGCAATGGTATCTATTAGTGTTTCATCATACCCAATCAGCTTGGCTTCCATCTTGCAGCTCGACTCTAAAACTTCCTCCAATGATTTAGGCTCAAGTTTGTAACCTTGGGCCTGCAAATCCAGAGTCAATGAGCACATGATATGTAATTGGAAAGCATGAGGGAAACCTAAAGACTAATCCTTCTTAGTTCATTTGAGGATACAAACCCAGCAAAAGCAGATGACAACGCCCCCCCTTCCTCTACAGATTTTAGCTGTATTGGGTTTGATTTTGTTCTTCTCTAATGAATCCAATCCACTTAATAGAGTTTCTTTGTCTTTCCGGTTCATTTAATAGAGTTCCTTTGATTTTCCGGTGGTTATTAATAATTTAGCATTTCTTATTTGTTTTGAAAAATGGCGCGGGTTTGACCGGAAAATAGCTATATCAGCATCAACAACATATAGGAAAAGGGGCAGTTCCTTCAAGAAAGAAGTCAGAGGATGCACCAACATATTGGTTATATCAGTATTCTCTTTTTGAAAAGTAAAATAAAATAAAAAAATAAAAAACAAAAAAATTACACAAAGAAGGAATTTCCATTGCAGAGAACAGTTGTATGAACTGCTATTTTTAGTTCCATTCCACCGTTGATTCAATCTTTTCTAGGAACCTAAATATGAAACATTAAGCAAAAAGATATTTTAAATGAACTCAAATGATGCCAACATTTCTTAAAATCTCAAAGAATTTCGAAATTACTTTTCTTTATATATGATTTAACAGTAAAAAAGCAAACTTTTATTGCCATGCCTGCAAACTGAAATTATAATCAACAGCTACATAATTTAGAACAGCCTCTGAAATAATTAAAACCAACGCTCACAAAATATGCATTTTTGGTCTAACTTTTTGAAACTGAGCAAATAACAAGGGCTAGGACAAACAGCATTTCACCTTTTCACACATTGAACACAAGAAAATGGCCAAGCAAATGCATGACTCAGATGATTTTCAAGGCAGTGCTAAAGGAGCCAGTGGTGGTGGATATAATGGTGGTGCTAATGGGGATCAAGAATGGGAAATTGTAATATTAAGGTTGATACTGTTGTTGGTTGCCGTCATGGTAGCACTAGTGGAGGTGGTAGTGATTTAGAGACGTGAAATGCAAATCCCATGCATTTCAAAATATGGTACACTTTTGTTTTAAAACATAATCTTACTATTTGGAAAACATTCTCCTATTAACTCTTTTAGTTTTTTTTATCTTCAAAAGATATATCTGGGACAAAAATAAATAAATAAATAAATAAAGAAAAGAAAGATAAAAACAAAGAAAGCCTCAATAAATGGTAAGAGTCTCTGAGTCCCAGGTGGAAGAGGAGGAAAAAGAGATGACGGCTCCTGCACATGCTCCCCGACATTTCAGATTGAAAGTTAGACACAGGCTGAGAAATTGCTAATGTGGTGGAGACTTTGGCTAGCTCCACTACAAGGGAGTTAGAAGGATTTGCTTCAGCTTAAAGATAACAAACCCAGTAAAGTAGTATTTTAGGTGAAAATTTAAGGAGAGGAATGCAGCAAATGAATTACTCAACTGATACAGAAGTAAATAAGTCTATATTTTCATATGATTAGAGTAGAATAACAAATGTCCAAAATTCATGGAAAACCATCAACTTGTTGAAACTTCAAAACAGGTATTCAAATAGGAATTGACAGAGAGAGAATAAAGCTGTCCGCGTGAACTGCTGCTGTGACAATAATAGCAGCCCTAACAGAAATTATACTTCTAAAAATGTTTCAAGCATCAATTTCACTGCAAGCACGGAAATTTCACCTGGTTGTAACACAAGGAAACAGAAGAACAAGAAAATGAGCATGCAAGCTTTACCTTCAACCTGGAAAGGATCATATTTGGATTCAAAAAGGACAGCATTATCTTCCACACGCGGCTCAAGTCAAACCCCGTGTCAAGAAGAATGGCACCAATAAAAGACTCCACCAAGTCAGCTAGAGCCTGAATCAATAAAGTAAAATAACTTATCATTAAAAATCCAATTTTGAATCTAAAATGATGAAGCTTTCCAAATATTCATTGGAACTAAAATTATATATTCTTCCTCACAAGCCACCACAAAATGAGTCCTGGCACTAAAATCCTCTGTAGTTGACACGTCACCATAGTGACTATAAACATCGGAACAAACAGAATCCTGCACCAGCAACTTTTTCCCCCCTCCCCTTGCTTTTTTTGTTCTTTGTTTTGGTGGGGGTGGGGAAGAAACAACTCAAGCTAACATCTCTGTATTGATTGGTTATTAAATTATTTTCCGTTAAAACAAACTTTAGTTTGTTTTCTTCTAACTAATTTAGACGAGTGCAAAACATCAATGTACCAAAAACCAAGGGTAAAAAGTTTAGACTATACAATGGTTACCTTTGGCGATTTGACCTGACCCTTCTCTGATGCAGGTAAATTGATATATTTATCTATAGACTCTTCAAGGCCACTGGATTTGCTTATAAGTTTTTCATGAAGTGAATGTTGTACTGCAACGTCCGCAAGGAACTTATTCTTTACAAACTCTGATCTCAAAACTGTAAACTGGCCAGGATTCAGTTTTGGGTACACTGAATACAGATAGGAGGTGACTAAATAATCCAACACAGCATCTCCAAGGAACTCGAGTCTCTGGTTAAAGTCATCAAATTGTTATAAAATGTAATATCACAGAGTAAACTGCTTTGAGGACAAAGTTGGATTCATGTGGTGGGAAAAAGAGTGCATACCTGATAGCAGCCTCCCACTTGATCTCTGAGAGACGGATGTACAAACGCCTCTAAAAGCAAACCTTTATGACGAAACCGATACCCTGACAAATTTTCCAGATCTGTAATACTTATCCTAGCATCAAATTGCATGAACTTCTTGCTTTCAGAGCAGATATTAATAACTTGCAACACCTTGAAGTCCACTTGTATGCCAAACCATTTAAGAAACGCAGTTGCAGCTTTGAAGCCACTGTCAACTATGAATGCTCCAATGAGAGCTTCAACCACATCTGCAATAGTTTTATTTTGCAACCAATGGTGATTTTTGTTGCATCTAACTTCAGCATTTGCACTATTTTTCACATCGCTTCTGCATGGAGAATTTGTAGTACTTTCTGTTTCCCTACTACAAACTCCTGAACAAGGATGGCCCAACACAAAGTATTGGCACGGATCAAAGGATTGATCACGTATATATAACTGAAATATGGACAAAGATACCACGCACTTTAGAAATCAAATCTGAAAACAACACAAAGACATCCTCGCAGAAAGGAGGCTACCACAACATCTGCTATTGCATTCACAATTCTATCACAATTTTACATTTTTTGAAGGTGGACTTTTAGATGCCTTATAGTTATAATAAAAATACATCCGCTTTTGCTCTCCCATAAACAAATTTATTTGGATGTTATATATACAAAGTCACCTGTAAATTGCTCATTGTTGCTAGCTTGAACAAATTGGAATTTTCTACAATGTCCTTGCGCTTTTGGGTTAGTTCTCCTTCTGAAAGGTTACTGTCTAAAAGAAAAAGGTGCCTGCCAACAACAAACTTGAGGAAAACATCGCCGAGCACTTCAAGCCTTTCATATGAAAATCCCTCGTTGCATTTCTCTGTTGTAAGTGCTTCAAGAACCTAATAAATTATTGTGCTGTTGTTATCAGTATGCCAAGTTCACTTTTGTAATTGATAGTAACAAAAAAAAACATCCGCAGAACTTGAGTGCTGGAATCAGTGACTTAGTTTGAGACATAGGTTACTCAAACTTAATACAAGGAGTGAAAAAGCATTACACGATAAGCAGTAACTTCAGCTCCCTCGGGAAATGATGAAGATAACACTTGTTTAAGTTCTACTGCCACAAGTAAGCTTTCAAGTCGATGCATGATTGATGGTAACAAAGACAGTGAACTTCCAATATCTTTAGAAAATCCAATTATCTTCAACTGACAAATCTCAGGGCGTAAGTTGAGAAAGTGCTCCTCTTTTTCACGTGATTCTGCTTTTAAACAGTTATAATCACATAACCCAACATTTCAGAGAAATATATTAGAAGAAGACGACTAATACAATGAGTAATTAATAAAACACATAACTAACATAATGGGATGTAGCCAAACGGGTAAGAAGAAAATACAGGAAACTCAAAGAAATAGAAGCATATGATATAATAGTTTGTTCTTTGTAGTTAAGAGAGAAACATCCCCAAATTTTACTTATTGTTCTTAAAATGAATCTTAATGGTTCCTAGAGGAGTCAAGAGGATTCAGAACTAACATTAATATTATTTGCAATGATTTTCCCTAGACTGGAACCAGCATTCTCATACGTTGTAGCCCGATCTTTAGCCACAGCACTAAGCAACACCCCCAAATTTTTTGTCTATTATTCTTTTGAGGGGGAGAGGGGGAATGATACTAGTGCACAGTTTTTGAAAACAAAAACATACACAAAACTAGTTCTTCTAGAGTGCATCACGAATTTTTGTTTATTTTACAATTCTTTTACATACTAGTCAAAGTGCACATGCAATGTATGAATGCATTTTGTATTATTCTTTGAGAAACACGGTAATATTAGTTCAGTGAAGGAAAATGATTTGTGCAAAAGAAGGACAAGACATCATTTATGATAAAAACAAAGAAAACATGAATGTAAAAACCATGAAGCAAGTACACATTCAAATATTCAACAAGAAACAACCCTCCCCCCAACATAAGCTCTCTGAGAATAAAAGTGACTTCTAAACATAGAATTAGGGCTTTTTCTACAAGGAATATGCCTTCTAATAAGCAGATATGTGAATCAATGTCATCTCCTTGCTCTTGGGTTTTACCCCAAAAGGCCTTATACCATTTGAAGTGTACCAATCTTATATATATAGCACTTCCACTTTCCACACCCAGGCGATACGGGATCGTGCACCCATAGCTTGCCAGTGCTTCGCAATCGCCCACAAGGTCGCCACAATCACCCCCCCTTAGGGGCCCAACCTCGTTGGCCACACTTCCAACTAAGTCAGGCTCTGATACCATTTGTAATGACCCACCCCACCACATGGCATAATATTATCTGCTTTGGTCCCGAGCCTGCACAATTTTGTTATTGGGTTTTACCCCAAAATGACTCAAACAATTTGGAGTATACCAATCCTACATGTATAGCATTTCTCCTTTCCACACCTAGGCAATGTGTGATCGTGCACCCATTGTCTGCTAGCATGGTAGCCTATCAGTGCCTCGAACCCGCCCACAAGGTCGCCATACGGAACTAAAGGGGGGATCCCCCCTAAGATTTTTCACAACCTTTATTTATGGTCCCTATTAATGGTGCGTTTGAAAATAATGTGGCCCCTTCAAAGTCCATTGAAATTTTTTAGACTTGTTTTAGAAATCTAAATCTGGTGAAAAAGAAAGTAAGTTCATTATTGTGGTAGCCCTTGCTACAACATATCGATACTTCACACACACAGACATACTATCTATATGAATATAATAGAGAAAAAAAGTGTTGCTAGGCACTTGACAAATTCATTAATTATATGTTAATGCATTCTCTCTAAAAAAAAAATCTCGTATAAGTTTTTTCCTTCTCTTTTATTTAAATTCTATTTTCCTTATGTTTGTAGGTTGCAGGTTATTCATTTTTTAGCTTATATTACGAACAGGAAAAAGTTATAGTGAGGGTGCTGAGGTGCTCTCACTAAGCTCGTGCCTTGTAACCATAAGGGTGTGAGATTAGCCTCTTGATCTAATGATTTCAAGATGAAAGCTCAACAGGAGTGTCGATAGACATGCTGTTGAGATTCTTGAGAATATTATATTCTCAATAATCTCAACAACATGTCTATCGACACTCTATATATACAATTATGACATAGTACTAGTTGGCCCCTCAAAATGAATACTGCATCAAGTCTTAGAATGATGCTCCTGACACAAACCATATATGCCATATTTTAAAATCCGTAGCCTCTCCCCATGGAAACCCTGTTTTTTGTCATTCATACTTCACCAAAATGTGATAATATTTAATTTATCAGGTACTCTGGGTTGACCAGCGTAGTGTACCAAAATATTTACCATAACAAGCTGTACAGTAACATTGCTATTCAAAATGTTGTTCAGTAACAGAAACTATTTGACTTAAACAAGAAACACTTACCAAAAATCTCAGTTTGAAGTAACAGTGACAACCTGAAGATAAAACCAAATAAATGATTACCTGGATTCCCCCTCTTACATAGTAAATTCTTCAAACGGAAAAGATTTTTTGCTTTCAAAAGTGGTTGGTCGGGGTAGGAAAGATGACTGCTGAACCTGATTTACAAAGTTAGAAAGAAAGACAATGATCACCGTGAGCAACAGTATAGAATATAACATAATTACATCAAATAAGTCACATTATATCCAAAAATCAATAAATATGTGAGCAAATTATGGTTAAGTCATTTGCATTTAGCATTACCAGTTAAACATTTTGTCACAGAGATTTTGCTTTGTTGTCTTCTTTTCTAGAAATTATAAATGCAATTTAACATCACAAACACACAATAATAATCACATAAGAAGATACCCTTTAGCAAACATGGAACTCAAGCACATTTCCATTAAACCTCCCGTCATCTCAACTCGTTGCCATGACAGCTGATCAATTTAGCCCTCAAAACTTTGAATTACTTGAACAAACTAATCAATCTTGTATTTCTCTTCAAGTAATTATGTTCTTATTGTGTTCTAAAAGTTTACTGTGATACCCCCAAAATTTCCGACCACGGGTTGATCAGGTCCACACCCAAAAATATGGGGATATCAAAAACAAACAATTGGTAAACTTAAGGTAGAAATGAAATCTAAGAAATATTAAAAATCCATCCATCCTGAAAAATTTAAGTTCCAGAGTACAACTTGGAAATCCCATATGTATGACCCCTAAAATAAAATCCAACTCCATAAATAAATAAGTCTGAAATCTTAAAAAACAAATAAAACTTCTACCATGAAGTAAAGCGGTAGAATAGATGATGAATGAACTTCACGAACACATGAGTCCTCAACCCTGTGGCTGGAACTGACGTGGACCTGAAATGTAACAACAGAAGGTGGGTCAAGCCCACAAGCAAATCCTCTCTTCTATAACCCAGCACAGAACCGATAAACAAATCATCTCTAATAAAAATCATTTCTATAACTACTATACATCGTCAAATATGCTAATAATCTGGATGAACAATTTATTTAATTAAATAAACATACCTACATATATATGTATAAAATATATATCTTATAGACAACTCATCTTAGTAATCTTCCAAATAAAATTTAAATAAGGAAATGGGCAAATAAATCATGCCATAAAATAATAATCCTTTAAATAAATAAAAATAAAAAAGGCAAATCAATCATGCCATACACGTAATTACATACCTAGACAACTCAATTATGTCTTGGTAACTCAATCATGCCATGGTAATGGTGAGACTGCACTTATTATCCAGTCCACAGTGGTTTGAATATATATATAGGCAACTCATCCATGCCTCCAAATATAATGTAAATAGGCAAATCAATCATGCCATAAACTTAACCACATACCTAGACAAATCAATCATGTCTTGGTAACTCAATCATGCCTTGGTAATGGTGAGACTGCACTTATTAGCCAGCCTAACAGTGGTTTGAATATATATATAGGCAACTCATCCATGCCTCCAAATAAAATATAAATAGGCAAATCAATCATGCCATACACGTAACCACTTACCTAGACAACTAAATTATGTCTTGGCAACTCAATCATGACATGATAATGGTGAGATTGCACTTATTAGCCAACCCACAGTGGTTTCCTTAATCCGATATAAATCCATAATATGGTAATTACCATTTACCTATTTATTACAAAATACACATAATAGCATTTAAAATAACCGTAAGATATTTACGTTTACTCATAATAACGCTCCATACCTTTAAAAGCGGGTTAAATTAATAGTCGCATCTCAAAATGCTGTTTAAAATAATGTAGTAACATTATACGACTCTCAAAACAACATAAATACGCCATCTAATGGTTAATTTCAACAATAACATGCTTGAAATCAATTCTGGAAATTCACCGAGCTTCACAGAAACTTTTCGGGACCCCGCACGCATCCCCACGCGCCACCACACACGCTTCCACACGGTGCCACACACCGCCACATGCCTGTTGTACTCTCAATGTGTGTTAGCGTCTTCTGGTTGGATGTCCTCTACGCTATGGTGAGCCTGCATGCACCTGATCATCATCCATCATCAGACCTCAACAAGCATCCAGCACACCATATCCTAATGCGCCACGCCACACTGGATTGTCCCCTTTCTGATCAAGCCACATCTATGGCTAAAATCAGCGTGCACACCATCATCCCATGCGCCAGACCACACTGAAATCTCTGTTGATCATCAGACCATTTAATGGTCCTGATTTGGGCGCACTGAAGCGTTGTGTACTGTGCCACACTGAATCAGTCACCCCTATTGTCGCTCCGATGACCGGAAAGTGCCGGAAGTCCACCAGAACCACGCCAGAACTTGCAGTAGCTTAAATAAGAGTACCCTTTCTTGTCTTCCCACCTATTTTATTTCTCTGTTCCAGATTCCTTCCTCGGTGGCGGAGAGGATTGAGCGTTTGCAGCGCAATTTTATTTTTTTTTTTTTATTTTTTTTTTTTGGGGGGGGGGGGGGGGGATTTAAAAGTTTCACCGGGTTCGTTAGGAGCAAGTTTGTAGGCCAATCCGGAATGGAGGGTTGGGGCTTAGAAGATTGGTGCTTTCAATAAAGCTCTCCTTCGGAATTGGTTGTGGAGGTTTGGGGTGGAGAGGCATTGGCTTTAGAGGAGGGTCGTGGTGAGTAGATTTGGGGAGAGTAGAAGAAGGTGGTGCTCTCTTGAGGTGCGTGGTCCTAGGGGTGTGGGGGTTTGGAAGTTTATTCGACAGGGCTAGGTTGATTTTTCCAGTTATGTCCGGTTTCATCTCAGGGATGGTAGGCGGGTTAGTTTTTGGGAGGATGTCTGGTGTGGGGACATCCCTCTTGCTCTTGCTTTCCCTCGTCTGTTCAGGATTGCTTCGAATAGGCAGGCCAGGGTAATCAACTGTTATCATCTTGATAATGAGAGATTGGTTTGGGATGTTCGATTCAGGCGTCTGTTTCAGGACTGGGAAGTTGACGATGCCATCCGTCTCCTGGAGGTTTTGTATCGGCAGGGTGTTATGGTCGGAGATTCTGATGTTTGGATTTGGGCTCCCAATGCTCAGGGCCGCTTTTAAGTGCGTTCTTTCTTCAGGTGTCTCACTCAAGAGCTAAGGCTCCTCTTAAGGTGGCCTTTTGCTTGGACCTCTATTTTGGGAAAGATTTTAACTCAGGATAATTTAAGAAGAAGGAATCAGGTGGTA
>JAOTQH010266589.1:0-10934 GCA_025631255.1 Cornus kousa | reverse complement strand
AATTTGCCAATACTAAAAATCCTAAAACACTATCTTGAAACTGTTGCGACACTAAGCGTGAAAAAAAGAAAAAGAAAAAAAGAAACAAGAATAATAGATCAATGATACACAACAAGAACACACAAATATTTTCTTGGCTCACCCAAAACTAGGGCTACGTCCAAGTGTTGCAATGATTTCACTATAATAGAAAAGCCACAAGATACAGATAGTTCAGAATGAATAATTACCTTCATACTAGGGCAACATAACAAGTGCAAAAATGACCAAAATACCTCTCAAAACTGAGTACCAGGATCCACGGAGTTGGGCCACGGTATACAATATTTATCAGGCTCCACACTACCCATCAGAAACAAAATACACTTCTACTCAAGCTTACACCCTTCCTCATCCAACAGTTCTTAATTTCAGATTGAAAACTCCTTAATATATATATATATATATATATATATACTTGTAGGTAGGTTGTTGGAAGAACATGAACACTCTGCGAATGCTCAGTTTCCTTTGTAGTGCGATTGAAACGATAAATGATTAAAATCCGAACATGAACACTCCGCGAATGCGCAGTTTCCTTTGTAGTGCGATTGAAACGATAAATGATTAAAATCCTACTTTTCTAAACAGAATCAACTGGATCTTCAATAAGCTTGAACTTTGATCAGAATAAGAGCACCGTTATAATTCACTCATGTGTATAGAATATGCTTTCAAAACTATACACAACAATCAAAACTATTATCTGAAAAGTACTCTCAAATTGCAAAAGTTTTAATCTCTAAAGCCGTAAATAATTATGAGAGAGAGTTTTTATAGATGTTAGAAAGTCCTTTTTAACCTTAGAAAACAAGTTAAATTTGTGCAAAATTGACCCTCTAAAATCTGACCAAAAAGGTAGTTAGATTAGACTCAAACAGAAATTTCTTTTTCAGTATTGGACAAGTGCAACTAAGGATGGCAACGGGACAGTTTGGGAAAACGCCATCCCCATCCCCGTTTAGCTTAGCTACCCCCATCCCCGCTCCAAAACCTTTTATTAAACAGGGCGAGGCATGGGTGGGATGAGGCAGGGCAAGGGCGGGGATGGGTTTTGTAGAGTACTTTCTTAATTGTATTACGAATTTAACGAAAGTAAGTAACTAAAAAAAAAATCGACTATAGTTATAGTTCTTTTTCTCATACGCGGAAAAAAAACAAGATTCAACTTCTCAATTAAAATTTAGAATTAATATTATTGTAGGAACATCGAAATGATACATTGAAGTTCTCAAATAAGAATAATACAAAAGCATATTTAATGATTGAAATAGAATAAATTAGGATTTGTTTAATATATACCTCATGTTATTGAATATAAAAATTAAGTATAAGTACAAAATTGTAATTTATCATTATAATAGGGGTAGGGGCGGGGTGACCTTTCCTCATCCCTGCCCCATTACCATGCGGGTTTTCAATCCTAACCCCATCCTCGCCCCCAAAACCATTTAACCACCACAGCTCATAAGCATTCTAAACGGGGGCCAATATTCTCTTAGTTGTTCTGAATTCCTCCAATTGGTTAAACAACATCAATAAACTAACACCATTAAGCTTAATGAAATGGATTTAACAAAATCAGCTGCATCTTCCACATGATTGATTAATTGAATTCTATGAGCCTTTAATTGTCAGTTTACCATGCAAGGTTCTAAATAAAAATTGACAAATTATGGAATGATGTGATTAATAGGCCTACATAATTAACCCTAAAGTTACATATATAGTTTTTTCTTTACATCATCAAAAGTATTCAACTAATAGCAGCAATGGAAGGCACATAATTTTTTTATCTTATTTTGGAGTATTTTTTTTTTTGGACAAGAAGACACAAAATTCAGTCGTGACAACTATAGGTATAGGTATGGCATAAGCAAAAGCTGAAGATATTGATCACTAGATGCATATGCAGAGTGACAACAATAGCAAATAAGGACAACAGTGCAACACCACATATAACTACTGGATTTAGAAAAATATAATCCAGCGGGGATCAAATTTTTTAACTACATTTTATTGAGTTGCAAAACAACTAATTAAATCTCCAGATTACCATTTACAATTCAGAAGCTAGCAACAAACTAGTGTAAAATAAAGTTGTTCTTTTGCTCTTAACCTTTACAGCTTAGAAGTAGTCACAACTATGAACAAGGGAATCAAAAATCAAAAGGAAGAAGTACTAACCATACAAACTCATCTTAAAACAGCTAAATGTTTTCTTGGATTTGATGTATGTTTCGACTGATCAAAGTAATGGCTCATGATCAGACAGAAGACTCTCAGATAAAGCGTTGATGCGTGCCTCCAATTCTGAATCAATGTTCTTCTCAAATAGTAATTCAGTTTCGAAATCAAAGTTCTCCAAAAATGACCCCATCTGCTGCAGGTCTTCTGTTGCACCTAAAGAGTTGATTATACTGATGTTGGGCAGATCAGACATTCCTGCATAAGTCTCATTATCATCATCATCATCATGTGCTGTCAACGGGCTGAATATCGGACGTTGAAGTAGTAGTTGCAGCATCAAAGGATGTATTGCCGGGTAATGAACGGGGAGGCCTCTGCTGTTGTGTTGGAAGCAACTGATTATCCTTTATTGTCAAAGACTGATCAAAGTTTTGTGCAGTAGTACTACTAGAGGCCTCCTCATATTGCATCTTCTTACAATTAGGGTTTTCTTCATCAGTAGCTCCATGAACATACTTTGGTGCTCTCCTTAGAAATTTAGAATCCGTAAGCAGAAGATGCAGAGGGTTTAAAATGTCTGGTTTATGTTTGGTTTTGTGGCACATTCCTAGGTCCACTTTTGCTGTTGGCCTGAACAGTGAACACTCAAGTCTGAATAACTTTGGCTACTTATGTTACTTGAAGACTAGGATTATAATGTCCCCATTTGAAGTCAGATTGGAAATTTTTATGAGTTTAGTTTTCTATTGGATTGAACACTCAAGTCCGTCCCTTTCATCATGTGTGAAATGTATGATATTGAAAGGCTTTAAAAAAAAAGGCTTTAAAGGGGACACAAAAGTGTGAAGAGCTCAGGAACAGGAGATGATTAACAATGAATTTTTTTATTTTTATTTTTTGTGACGTTTCACGGAGAGGTTTTTGACACTTTATATGTACTACTAACTATATATACGTATTTAGAGAAAAACGGTGTGGGTAAGTGACATTTTCTAGTATCAAAGCTGGGCAGTTGAAGAGACAAGCAAGAACATGAAGAAGAAAGCAACAAAACTTAATACCCTACTAGGGAGATTCCACTCCCTAGCAATCCATTTATTAGTCATGGAATTGCCAAATACTAAATGAGAATGCTCTGTATCTCACCACATCAGAAATTTCAGATTTCAACATATTCAAATAACGGTAGTCATTTGTATATAACCTTCTATTTCTTTGAATCAAAATTCCATAAACAGTTGTTGCCAACAGAAGCTTATTCGTTACTGAAATTAGAGTCTTACCCTTTACATTTAACATAGCCCAGGTAATAATTTCAGTTGAGTCGCTTTTAGGCCATTGCAGAGCACCTTTGGCTAACTAATAATCCACTCTGCTCTGGATTCAGTGAGCAAGAAATCTCAGGTTCTGAAATCCCAAGCAGTGCTTATCTGAGCTCTTATATTTCATATCAAATTTGGGCATTTCTTCCTTCCATCGATACCTTGATCCCCGAACTTAATTTAGTTCCCGCACTAGCACTTGCCTCTGTTTCATAATCTTGGTTTCCATCCACATCTGGTGTTATCATTCTAAAGCACACCATACCATTCATTTCTCCACACTCAGAACCTGCTCCCTGAGCTCACCTGTTATGGAATTCGACATCCATATTCCAAAGCACGACTTCACCTTGGCTCGCTATTCTCAACACCCAAATCTAGTGTCCATTATGGCTGTCATCTACTGAGTCAGCGGACCATTTATTCTTCAAGTGTTCGTTCTCGAATCCTATTTGGGCATGTATACAAACACAATGTGGATGACTTCACAATGGTTCTGTGAACTGGGATAATTTAATCTCTTGGGCACCCACCATTGGAAGGGGAAAAACCGTGAAAATTGGCTATTTCATCATCCATTTACTACATTAGTGGAACAGAAGAGTGTTTCAAGGTAGAAGTAGACGATAATGCTCAATTCTTGGACAAATCTACAATGGAATCAGAAAAGAACTACCTAGCGTCGAAACAGTATGAGATTGAGCTGCAAAACAACTAAGTCGAGAGCGTGGGATCTATCACATTCTTTCCTCCGTCCACCACCTCGACCTCCAGACTGAGTCATCACTACTTCCTCCTCCGAGGGGACTGAGTGCTGAATGTAGCCGTTGAAACCTTTATTTGATTTGAGCTAAAGTCGTTTAGGGCTCTTGTTCCTTGGTCTATATATTCTCTTAATTGATCTGAATTCCTCCAGCAGGTTAAAAAAATAATTAATAAATATACCCCATTAAACTGAATGAAATGGATCTTCCACATGATTGCACTCTATGAACCTTTAATTGTCAGTTCACCATATGCAGGTTCTGAATAAAATTGACATATTATGGAATGATATGATGTGATTACCTACATTGAATTAAGAAAAATATAATCAAGAGAGGGATCAATTTTTATAACAAGAGTTGCAAAACAACTAAGTCTCCAGATTACCATTGGATTACAATTCGGAAGCTACACTAGTGTAAAAAACAAAGGTGAAGAGTGAAATTAAAACATCAAAAGAAAGACCTAGTAACTATACAAGCTCATGATCATCGTAAAATAGCTAAATAATGTTTTCTTGGATTTGATGTATGTTTTCGACTGATCAAAGTAATGGGTTATCAGACAGAAGACTTTCAGATAAAGCGTTGATGCGTGCCTCGAATTCAGTTTCGTAATCAAAGTTGTGAAAAAATGACCCTATTTGCTGCAGGTCCTCTACTGTACCACAAGAGTTCGTTGGGCTGGTGTTGGTTGGATTATCGAAGTACAGTCTTGCAGTCAAATCATTCTCATGTGTTGGCAGCGGCTGAATATCAGGCAGATCATCAAACAATCCAGCAATCTCATCATGCGCTGGGAGCGCCTGAATATCGGATGTTGCAGTAGTAGTTGCATCAAAGGATGTACTATTGGGTAATGGACATGGCCTTTGCTGCGTTGGAAGCAACTCATGATGCTCCCTTACTGTCACGGTCTGATCAAAGTTGTTTTGTGGAGTACTTGTAGAGGCCTCATCATCGTATCTCATCTTCTTATGCCGAGGGTTTTCTTCTTTGGATACCTCATGAACGTGATGCTTTGGTGCTCTCTTGAGAACTTTAGAATCATCTCTTTTGATTTTGCAAATAACATAATCATGATCATCACTGTGTTCTTCTTCTAGCCCATCCAAACTCACACCGCCCAATGAATATTCGTGCATAGTCCAATGACCTCTTGGCATGATTGAGCACTCATCTTTTTTGACACCTGTTTCAAAATTCAGCATCTTCTTGAAACCGATAAGCTGTTTCTGTCCATTATAAATACTCATTTTTTGGGTTCGGCCATCCCATCTCCCACACCCGGCTCTCCTTATAACTCTCTTCTTGGCGCCCATTTTCTTTAACTTGGTGAAGACGTAGATAACATTGCTGGTACTGCTCTTGAATGTATGCCATGGATCTTCCACTGTGAATACGTCCCACGGCGCTTTTTCGTAAATCTCTCGTTCAATGACAGCACTCTCGCAGGGCAAAGGTTCTTGCTTCATCTTTCTTCTCAAATATTGGGTGAGGAGTTCTTCTTCGGTAGGGGGAAAACGAAAACCTAATGGTACAGACGACATCTTGGTTGCCTGAAAAGAACTCAAAACCTTACTTGGGTTCTAATTGTTTAGCGCCAATAGATATTCACGGCCTGTTTATATAGAAAATCTGGGATGTTAGAAGTGGATTAAAAATAGGAAAGAGAGGGTATTTGTTGCCTTAAATGAGTTGCGATTAGGGCTTGCCTAAAAACAATTGCTTGGGAAGGAAGGAAGTTTGTTTATGGAAACACACACACACACACACACACACATATATATATATATATATATATTATTGTATGTGATCATGTAGGTGAAATAACTACCTACCTTTTTTTCTCAATAAATAAATAAATAAATATGTTTCCTAAAACATTTACTCATGCAATAATTAATTTAATTTTAACCGTTAAAATAGGTTATTGTAAGTGTTCATACAACCAAATTTCCTCCTAAGTTCTAAATTTGAATATAAATGAATTAACTTTATAATTTTCTTTTTTTATTTCTAACCAAAAACACATGTCAAGGTTTTTAATCTGAAATAAATACTGTTTTTCAAAAAAAAAAAAAAACAATAATAAATAAATAAATAAAATTCTATTAATGATTATTAATGTTACCCCAATGAAATGAAATGAAAAAAAGAACGATAAATTCTTGTGTGAATTATCTGTTTTAAAACTACTATTATAAATTTAGAAGTCTCATCAGGCTCTTTATAAAGTAAATTTCCATTTACTTAAACCACAGTAAATTCTAATTAATTAGTCAGCATGAAATCAATAATCTGGTATTGGTGTTGTCTACCATTCACTCCTCAACCCTTTGAAATGTATGGGGTAGTTTTTATTAACTAAACGAGAAATATTTCCAAGATAAAAGTCTGAAATTTAAATATTTAACTGATTCAAACGAGAACATCAACATGCAAATGTTCCAAAAGACACTTTTTTCATTATATATATGTGTGTGTGTATATATATATATATGATTTGTTAGGTCAAATGTTAATAAAATAGCATTTGCTACAATCATTTGGCACCAAAACAAGTCAATACATTATACACCCACAAACTCCCTCAAAGTCCATGCACAACCCACTGAATCCAAGTATCAGAGAAGTAGCAATGAAGTAAATGGGGACCGATTCTGAATTAGACTTGTAAAGTACGGATTGTCTGGACATTCACAATTTAGAGACATCAAATTGAGCTACATTCTCTGCGGTACGACACAATTGTTGTACCACATCCAACTGAGGATCCCAGCTCCATCGAATTGGCTAGGATTCGTTCGATTTGGTACTGCTACCAAAGAGGTTCCCAGCTACATCAAATTGCCTGCTACTACTACGACAACACTTCAAATCATTTTCTGCCAAATAAAAAATCCACAGAACAAATCATGAGATACCACACTGTAGTGAATGTGTCCCTATGAGATGGATGGTTTGCAAAAAGACTTTTGGGTTGAAATGCCAATTGAAATTTGAAATGGCATTGAAGCAATATAAGGCAATGCAGGCTAGGTGGACTATCAACCTAATTAACACCGAAAGCATGGATGTGGTGAAGCCATTTTGTTGAGACACCAGTGATCTAACCAGTGGTTAGTAACCACCAATGTTGAGATCCAAAGCTCTGCTCACATAAAGGCAGAAAAGCAAATATAGAATTTGGGTGAAAAACTAGGCCTGTTTGGTTTGTAACTCTAAAAACAATTATCAGAAAAAGAGTTTTTTGTACAATTTTCAGTTTTTAGATTTCTGAGAGTTGAATATTGTTTCCATAATTACAAACCAAGCAAACCCTAGTATTGCACAAATTTCCTTTAAATTGGTAGGATTGTTAGGGTAAGTCAATTTCGAGTTTCCATGCAGAAATTAATTTGCATATGGGAATTGCTAAACAAATATGAAAGTTGAGGATTTTAAATTTGAGCATACCTCTAGTAGGAGTCTTCACTTGGTAAAATGGTAAAAACTTGATCTGACGAGCATGAGAACGTTAGTTTGAGCAGTCACTTCTTGAAAAATAATGCCAAATGATAGTTTTTGTCTCCAATCTTCCCTCCTAACAACCTGTGTAGACGTGAACAGTGTAGGTTAATGGTCTTTAGCATGTGTCTGGTACAACCTGCACAAATCCATCCATACCCATGCAAGTAAAATGTGAAAGAAAAATAAGCATGAAGTACATGTAACAAAATTGTCATGTCCATAAGCCCAAGCTTTATAGTATTATGGAGGCTTCATACAAACATACACATGGCATAATCACTCAAAACATCATGACAATCAAGAATTCACGGAATATGCATGTAAAGTAATAGAAGATATGAAGCCACCCACTTCCTGACCATAATAGGTCCTGCACGTCTAGCAATATGATTCAGACTATGTTATTTACGCATTTTTCCCTTCAAAATAAATTATTTTATAATCTCTTAGTTTCTCACTAGTTCAAAAAAGTATCAGATCACTGACTAGTTTCGACAACAAGGAAGCTAAAATAGATTGGAAGTAACAATTTCCCGTGGTATACAATCCAGCTGAAACCCATACCAAGTCAACCATAAAAAAGATATAAAAGACAGTTAAGTAGACGACTAGGTATCGACATGGAAACTTTTTATTTGTGTAAGTTAGTGTTTTTCCCCCTTTGAGAACTATAACAAAAGAATCCTCTTGGGCAAAGCAAAGTAAGTTTGTTTGTGTAGGTTTTTATTTTATTTTATTTTTTTATTTTTATTATTATTTTTTTATTCAGCTTAGATAGCACGATGCAAAAATTAATATTAAAAAGTAATTAATTATTAATTAAAGCAAAGCAAAGCAAAGTACTTGTAAGTACTCATATACCTAGCCACTTTCCAGTATCATTATATTGCACCCTGACTGATGTGAGAGAAGGTAGTTAAAATTGCTATTCTAGATTGTAGAATCACATGATTCTACGATCCCAGCACCCCAAATTGATCTGAATTATGTACATAAATCGTGTTGTTGGTAGAACCAGTAGAATCGTTGGCAGGATTATAGAATCAATTTATTTATTTATTATTATTATTTTTTGCTTGTGTGTTTGATTTCTGGTGTATTGATATGCATGCTTGATTGTGATATTTTATTGAATATAGGGGATGGATTTTCTTGGCAGCTTGTTCTGTTTCCAACTTTGTGTTTGAATTTATTGAAAGTTACAAACTTGTGAACAGTTCGTGTATAAACTCTTGCCAAGAACCAGGAACAAAGCTACTTCACTCTTACTAAAAAGATAGTTACACTTGACATGGAAAAATTAGCATCATCTGGAGGTTAGATATTCATAACATACTGAAATTGTTGAATTACATATAGAACATTACCACCTAACCTCCTTTTCATTACTATTTTCATTGTTTAATCACCCATATTGTTTAGACAATAAATCAATGTGATTTGATTGAAATTTGATGAGGTTGGATTACACACACAAACAAGAACTAGCCAGACAAATTTCTAAATTTTCATAAATATTGCAAATTGAGATTCACGTTGTGATTTTACATACTTGAGAATGAATTTTATTGTATAATATGTGGGTCTTAAAATTTTGTGTTCATAAAGTGTTTTGAATTCTTGAGAAAGTTCTCAGACCTCATATTTGACTTTGAAAGATTGATTGATGCAGTCTCATGATCCTATTTGTTTTTGTTTTTCATAATAAAAAATTAAAAAAAAATTCCAAAAAATTTTTGTTTTATCTTTAGATTGGAATTTAATTTGTGTTCAAGTTTTTTTTGTGCATCGTTGATGTCCTTTATGTGCTTATGTGATTTGAAGGACAAAAATATAATTTTTCATTTGGTGTGGTTTAAGTCAAGTCACTTGTGCATGTCATGTTTGAACACATTGTGTCCACACCATTGCACACCCAAGATACCTCTATGTGCTATCACTTGTTCCCATTCGTCTTTCATGCATTGTTAAGGTAACATTGCTATATTTTCTTTATTAGTCTTAAGTCTGGATCTTTTGTTGCATTTTATGCTAGAAATCTAGGTTATGATTGATTGAAGGGGTTTGGAAAATATTTGAGGTTTTCGATTGATTTTCGGTGATTCATTGCATTTGGGTAATTGGATAGTTAGTATCTTTGAAGTATTTGATTGTCATCATTTATATTTCAGGATTTGTGTTCATATTTGTGATTTGAACTCATTGGAGAAGACTTTCAAATTTAAGGCTAGAATTGATGTATTGACTTATTAACAAAGTTTGCATATCTTTTGAGTCCATTTTTGACATTCTAGCAATGATTCCAAAAAGACTTAGGTTTGATGAACCAAGGAAATTTTGATTCAAGAAAACAGAATGCATCTCATCAGATTTTAACAATCATGAGAAGTGCTATTGTGAACTTCCCTCCTTATTGATGAAGCAAGACAAAACCTAAGTCAACATGGACAAAGCCTTAAAAAAAGAAAAGAAAAGAAAAAAACTGATGAGCACTTTTAAAGGAAGTGGTTCTTCTAAAGTATAGCATTTAGAAAACACATGTTACATAAGCAGTTGTTGGAAAAGAGATCCTTCTGTAACATGTGCATGTTTGGAATATAGAAACAAGAAGAAACTATCATCCCACACAAGAAAAGGAAATTGCCTTGGAGCTCCATTTAGTTATACTATTTTTAACGAGTACGACATGCATATCGCATTCAGGAATTGAACCCCACACCTTTGGGTGAGGTAGGAGATACCAGTCTAACACCCCCGGTGGTATGTTAAATGTAAGACTGTACGTACATTTATTTTTAAAACTATTGTTATTTTGATATACAAGGTTCCATAGCCATGTCAATGTAATCTAAGACGAGCGCATTCTCCTACTAACACCACTCAAAAACAAGGTGTATAATGGTAATAGAACGGTTAGTAGGTGCATGACGTTTCCCGTCTGTGTTCATGGATTAACCCCTTTCGACCAATGATTACCTGATGTAGGACAAGAGAGCAACCTTTAATAGCTAAGAACTCAAAGAATTCAGAGGCTGAAAGTTGAAAGAACTAGGGCTGAAATCTGGAGGTAGTGGCTGGAAATTCACATAAACAGATTGGTAGAAAG
>JAOTQH010266548.1:0-10935 GCA_025631255.1 Cornus kousa | reverse complement strand
TTTGAGTTGAGAACACTACAACTTTGATAAGCTGTAATCTATAGGCAAAGGATAGGTCTTTGCTGGACCAGTAGGTGATCCTCAAGGTGATTTTGTCAATCAAAACTCTGTAGTCACTTGCCTTTAACATGGATGTGATCAAAGGAACTCCTAGGTATCTCACTGGGAGTTGACCTTTTTCAAAACCAAGCATTGACAATATGTTGGCTTCCAATTGATCATTAACCCTTGTGATGAAACATTGACTTTTGTTGAGATTGCTATGCAGTCCAGCTAGGGAAGTAAATGTCTCAATGGCACACTTGAATGTTGCAATAGATGGAGTGCTAGCATAGGAGGACAACATATGATCATCAACAAAAATGAGGTGAGTAAGCTTCAGCTGCTTGCATCTCCAATGAAATTTGTATGGCATTTGTGATGTGAATTTGTTCAAGATCAATGAGAGTACCTGCATCACAATAACAAAGAGAAATGGTGACTAGAGGTCCCCTTGCCTCAACCCCTTGACACTGTTAAAAAATCCATTGAATTCACCATTTATAGAAATAATGAAGAATGGTGTTTTAACACAAGTCTGGATCTAGTTGATAAAGGTCTGAGGATAACCCATCAGCTTCAAGGATTTGAGAAGAAAGTCCCAAGACATTAAATCAAATGCTTTTTTTAAATCAATCTTTAAAGCACACCTTGGAGAGTTGTTATACCTGTGGTAACCATTAAGAAGCTCCTGAGCAAGTAGAATCCCATCATCAATCTGTTTTCCTTGAATAAAAGCTGACTATGCTTGGTCAATGGTTGAGGGGAGGGTAGGCTTAAGCTTATTGGCAAGGAGATTTGAAATACACTTGCAAATAGTTGAGCAACATGAGATTGGTCTAAACTCACTTAAAGTGAAAGGGGTTGGCACTTTAGGGACAAGTGAGATGTAGGTTGAGTTAACCTCTCTAAGTAGCTTCCCAATTGTGAAGAACTGCTTGATTACCATTGTGACATCCTGACCAATTACTGACCAAGCCTTCTTAAAAAAGTGAGCATTGTAGCCATCAGGCCTTGGTGCCTTATCAGTGCTCAGTGAGAACATACAAAGCTTGATTTCTGTATTAGTGGGAATAAAACATAATGATTCAGTAAAGGATGGAGGTATCACAGGCTGTATAAAGTTTTGTAGCTGCTCCAGGTTATTGTAAGTGTGTGGATTCATCCCTAAGTTTTAATGGAAGTGAGAAACAATTTCATTCTTAATGACAGCTTCTGTTTCAGGTAGAGTTCCACTGGGGGATGAAATGGAAGCAATTTTGTTCCTGTTACACCTTGAGGTATTGGATTTATAAAAGTAGGAGTTTTTTGAGTCCCCATATTTGAGCCATTGAACTCTTGACTTCTGCCTGTAGTTTTGTTTTTTAGTGAGCATTAGTAATGTGTAGGTGTCAAGGAGATACTACCCTTGTGCTTTTAGCGTTGTGTTATTAGGTGCAGTATCAATAGCCAATTGACAGCTGGTGAGGGAAACTTTAGTAGTCTGAATCTCATTTTGTAGTGTGGAGAGTGTCCTTGAAAACTTGGATTTCAATGGTTGCTTGAGGTTTTTCAGTTTGGAGACCATTGATGCCCTTCAATTTGATGGTTCTAATGTGATTGCACCAGTGGTAAGAAGTCACTATGATCATTCAAACTGTTGAAATATCTGAATGGGACTCTTCACTGGAACTTAGGATTGCGAAGATTGATAATCATAGAGCTATGATCCAAGATGCCTAGGGTTAAAAAGTTACAATGTGATAATGGAAAAGTGTGATTCCAAGTGTCATTGATAAGCACTCTATCTAATTTCCTTGCAATGTTTGTAATTCCAGGACTTTTATTTGACTATGTGTGAATTAATCCTGAGAAGTGAAGGTTTTCAAGGTTTGAAGTGTTGAGACACTTCCTAAAGTCCAACATTAGTTTATGATTCTTCCCACTACCCCTGTGATCTTTAGTTGGGGATTTAAAAATATTAAAGTCTCCTTCAAGAATCCAAGGGGATGAGGAGATGGTGGCTGCTTGCTGTACAATGTCATCCCAAAGAGATTTCTTTTTTGAGGCTTCATTTTGCAGCATAGATAAAATAAATGAAGAAGGTGGATTTGTATCTAAGAATGGTAGCATGACAATGAATAACTTGTCTTGAACTTTGCAGTATTTGTAGATTAACTGCTCTAGGGTTCCATAGGATCTAACCTTTTCCCAATGGTGAGTGGTTATAGTACGTTGTGTGCAAACATCCAATTTTTTGCTATCACCTTGTGGATTCTACTTACATTGCTTAATTGGACTTTTGTTTCAATGATTGCAGCAGTATCTACTCTGTCATCAGAGATTAGAAGTTTACCTTCTTCTTGCTTCAAGGAGTTGTTCAAACCCCTGATGTTCCAAATTGCAATTGCTACCATTTGACAGGTTTTGGAGCCTTTCCTTTTGGGAGTAAATTCCCTCTAAGGTGGATGATTTTCCTGGGGCACTTCCTCTTATAGGAGCTATCTTTTTTGGCATTGCCTTTACCCAAGGCTGCAGGTAAACTATTGGTAGATTTAGTTTCAGACAAGCTAGTGTATTCATCCTCAGCAGGTGGTGGGTGCTTTTTGATCAGTGTGAGGTTTAGAGGAGGAACTGCTTCTTCAGTGATTGAATTTGGTACAATGTCAGGGGTTAAGTTTGTGGGGTTGTAGTAACTCAGATTAATTTAAAGATATCAGCAGGTTTGATGTAATGTGTGATAATGTTCTTACCTGGATGGATATTAAAGGTGGTGTGGGGAGATGGGAACTGTTTTGTGGTTGAGATGGTGCCCTCATTAGGTGAGTATGGGTGGATGGTTGTGGATTGATTCTTGAGAGGAACAATCTTCCATTCAGATGAGGGTTGAAGGTTCATGGTTGGGTTGATTGTAGAGTGGTAGGTTTATGTTAGCTGAATAACCAAAGCATTTGCATGTGTAGCATATCACAGGTCTATTGAGATATTTAACAATGGCATTTCCCATCTTCCCCGAGCTATGGTGCACTTTAAACAAAGAAGGGAGGTCAGATGATGCATCAATCTCAACACAGACTTTGGCAAACCTAGTTTTTTGCTTCTTCTCAGTAATGGGGTCAGCAAAGAGGGGGGTTCCAATAAAGCTAGACATGTAACTAAGTTCATCTTTAGTCCAATAGTGTAGTGGCAGCCCAAACAGCTTAATCCAAATAGGAGTAGAGTTGTGCCTTGGTTTTTTAAAGTGTGGTTCCCAATGGTCAAGGAAAATTGGTTTCTTGGCCATAAACCAAGGTCCTTCAGAATGTACTGTGGTACATTACTCTGATGAAGAAAAATGGAATTCAAACAAGCCTTTTTCTGAGCTAGTTACTCTAAGGAGTCCTTTCTCAGCCCAAAGAGATGAGGAGATATCATTTAACATACCAAAAGGAAGTGGTTTATGGATAAAGTAACCAAGAAGGCTGGTATTAAGCTGAGAGAGTCCCACAGTTTCAATTTCTTGGGATGGATCAATAAATATTCCATCAATTGGTAAACCATGTTTTACATGATCCAAAGGAAATCTGTTTTGTCTCTTGGTTATATCAACCCACGATGTGGATGGTTTGGAGCTTGGTTTGGTGGGGTTGGTTTATGGATTAGTGCCATATCTAGGAGGGGAAGTGTTTTAGCCATGTGACACTGAGGTGATGTGGGTGAAATGGTAGGCTCATGGGGTAAATTTGAGGGAGGTTTAGGTAGGTTGCATTGTGTGTTGAGACCAGCTGTGGGGGTGTCAGTCCTATTTCCTAAAACAGATAGAGCAGGTGGGATAATAGGAAAAGGAAGTGATGGAACAGTACCTGGAGTGCTTGTCGTAGAGTTTGAATTCAAATTCAAATTTAAGTGAGTGGCTGTTGTGGAGGTTAGGGGTGGAGCTTTGTTGAGGTGGATGACCCTGGTGTGTTACTGGTGGTGGTGATGCTGTAGCATTTGTATGGTTTAATTAAGTCATCCTCATCAGCACAAGAGAGAAGATCCAACATGGATGAGTGGTTGAGGCTGATAATGCTATCACTCAGCAAGGTGATTTTCTTCCTTAGTTTGGCCTGGGTTTGGAGTCCATCTCCAATGAGACCCCTTAGCCATTCCACCTCCTCAAGAAGGTGGCTGTAGGTGTAGTTCCTTTTGTACTCAGCAATGGTTACTCTCAGTCTGAAGATTTCATCAAGCAAGGCTTGTGTGTTGGTCGGATCAATGAACTTTGATTTGGTTTTCAAGATGGGGTTAGTTTTTAGAGATGGATCAAATGAGACCTTCTTTGGCTTGTGAGTGGCCAAGGAGGTGGTTACCTGGGTAATAGCAAGTGGAGGTTTCTTGAGTATGGAGATTGGAAGGTTGGTTTTATCATTGTTTCTTGTGGCAGCTGTGCGAAATGGATGGTTGATGGAGGAATGGTGATAGTGGAAAGGTGGTTGGGGGGGGGGGGTTGGTTCCGGTGCAGTGAGTGGGTGGTTTTAGGAGGTCTCATGGGGAAAATCTCATGCTAGGTTGAGTTTGTGGCTACTGCATGTTTGACATTGTCTTTCTCTTTCTTGTTCTTCTTCCTATTCAAACATAAACTATTTTTCAAATTTTTTTAACTACAACTAAGTTGTTTTAAATTCATCCACTCTAGTCTTTATATCATATTACGTTCTTCTCTACTTCTTTCTATCTATATCTGTATATGCATTTATATGTTTTGACAACTTTGTCGAGAACTTAGATCCCTTCTTGTGCGTTGGACTGCCTAGTATTCGGGACCCTCCCAATACACTGGAACAGGATTTCTAGGTCGCTTGCACTAATCACGTGGTAGATACCTTATATATTGCCTCTTTATTGAAAAAGTTTTTTTTTTTTTTTTTGAATGGTAAAAATGTTTGGGATATGATAAGCTTTATTGAAAAAGTTGACAACATATATAATTAGAACAAAAATACAACAAGACCTAGGTGAACAAATTAGTAGGGTTTATAATAATTTTTCTTTATATGAAAATGTATACTATATGTAGTGTATTTTGTATATACAATGGCGACAGTAATTTATATACACAATACATAGCTGTCGAGATCTCATACACAAACACTAAAACCAACTCCAAAACGAAAAATTATTTGTTTACAATAAACGTGTTTAAATATTCTGTTTCGAACTGAAAGGAGCTTCTAGGTCGAGATTGGCCATGGAGGCAGTTGAAGATGCTTGGCTGCAAAGGATTAAAAAATAATAAATAAATATTATAAAATTAACAATATAGAAGCAAAAAAGGGTAAAAAAAAGACTTTGACGGAGGAATTAATATACTTACTCTATAATATCTCTCCAGTAAGAATGAGCTGCTTCGTCATCTTCCCAAGCTTCAAAGTTGGTCCAAGTAGATGATGAGGGCTTCGAGATATGATAAGTTGGGTGGTTGATTTTGTTATTATTTTTCATTTGATTGACAGTGTAAGACTCGGGGGAGGCCGAAACAAAAGCAGGAAAGGAAGAATTTCCTATCGGAGTAGTGGCATTACTATCATTATTGTTATGATCACCTGTAAAAACTTCAAAATTGGAGGTAACCATGGGTTGTTGATATTGATCATGGAGTAGTTCTAAGTTTGGGAAATTCGCCGACCTCGATTGAAAAATTTGAGCTGAATAATTAGGATCAAAACTGACAGGACCAGTAGGTCCTTGATCAAGTACTTGAGAATTCATGAGTGGCCTAAGGTACTCATAAAGCTGTTGATGACCTAAAAGGTCATTTAGAGCTTGAATGGTTGGAGGTGGACTAGTACTACTAGTACTGGCTCGGGTTTGAAGTGTGTTGTGTAACACTTGGGTTTTAGCTAGCTGAGTGGTATCATGATGTTGATGATCAGCTGGTGATTGTAGCCTGCACAGAGCATTGAGCTGGTCCCACAGATTGGTCAATGGGCTAGCAGTAGTATTCATGAAGTTTGCCATTGCTAGTAGCTGAGGAAAACTGATCATGAGATCAGTTCTTGGTCTGTGAGTAATTGGATCAATACCCATGTTCAGTAGCTTTCTCTTTAGATGGGTATTCCAAAAATTCTTGATTTCATTATCTGTCCTTCCTGGAAGATAGCTTGCTATCCTAGACCACCTGCATATATATATATATATATATATATAACTGAGCCATTATATATATGTCTATATATATAGCAGTTTAATGGTATTGTTCTATACATTAATTACTTACTTATTTCCATGGAGTTGATGGAGGTTGATGATGAGTTGCTCTTCTTCCTCGGAGAAGTTTCCTCTCTTGATATCCGGACGGAGATAGTTAGTCCACCTCAGGCGACAACTCTTTCCACACCTTTTGAGTCCTGCAAGCTTCGGAAGTGAACTCCAATTTCCATGACCATTTTTCTCTATGTAGTCAACGAGTTTCCGATCCTCGTCTGGATCCCATGGACCCTTCTTGAGGCCATTCTCATCGGAGGAAGATGATCTCTCCATTCTCCCTGTATCTACTGCATGCATGAGGAAATTAATTAGCTGGTATTCATAAAAAAAGTGCTCCTATATATATATATATATAAACAAACACAAACAGATGGATCAATAAAGAGAAGAATAATACAAACCTTAGATTTAGTTTGTGGCCTGAGCACAAAGAGATATATCTATATATAGGATATCTAAGAGTAATCAAACGTGTGCTGGTTTTATAGTACTTTATGGATGTTTAAAATAACACAGCTGAAAGTGTAATAGAGAAGCATTTCCCGAATGAGATGTCATTTGATACTCGGAATATATTGATTTGTTATTATATATTAATTTGTTTTATTTTGATTTAAAATTCCGAATATTCCCTTTTATTGCATGTATGCATGGTAACTTGGCTAAGATAAACTACTTTGAATTGAATCATTAATTCTTGACTCTTGCCTCCACAGTGAGGATTGTAACTTCAATTAATTACCAAGAAGAAGAGAAAGGAACTAACTTTTATATCACAGAGTAAATTAATTACCTTTACCGGAAAAAAAAAGAAAAGGGGAGTCCAAAGATTGAAGAATAGAATTCAAGACATGAAAATACAAAAGGAGACTTGATAAGATATTTAGTTATGTTTGGTGATATCCAATTGACGCTTCGGATTTTGAATTAGAGGAAATTTAGTTCAAAATTTGTATTAAATTATCTTCAATCCTGATTCGATCAGAAAACAAAAATAGGCTAAAGATTGAGGGGTAATTTTAAAAAACCATATATGGAAGAAATGTAAGCAATTTTTTTCAACGTTTAATTAATATAACTTTTCTTGTTACGCAAGGAATTAATGGTTGCCACCTTCAGTAAATATTACGCTAGATAGAAGACATAGTGGGGAAGTTGCAACCATAATATACAGTTAGGTCTATACTTGGCAGAGAGTGAGAGGTCATATAGATGAATTTTCTTGGAGCAACACTGAGAAGAAACTTCCTTAATTAATTTGTCCATATAAATTGTGTTTTGACTGTGGTTCTAAGCATCTCAACTCACGCAAAACTATTCAGTCAGTTCACGCAAAATTGTGTTTTAACGTTGTAGAATCGATTGCACTTCCTTGAACCAAAAAAGAAAGTTTTGTTTGTACCATTTTTTAATATATTTTTGAGTCTAAATTAGAGGGGTGTTTTAGCATGAAATTGGACAATTTTTCTAATCTTACTAGGCCTCTCTAATTCTCTTTATAAACTCATATTCACACAACTTATCATGACTTTTTCATTGAAGATTTCAAAACCCTAAAAAAACTTTTTACCTGTGAGATTTTGGGAGTTTATTATTGTTCTGTTTTGGAGAGTACACAACTATACGCCTAAGTGATTTAGGTTATTATTCGTCATTCGATTAGAGTTTATGTGATTGAAGATTCCATTGCTACCAGTCGATAAGCAGAATTTATTTTCAATTTAAAAAATTCTCATTTTGAAAGGACCGATCAAGACATTCATGGAGTGTTGATTGATCTACCAGCAATCTTTTTACAAAAATCAAGAGTAAGCCTGAGGTCGGGATCTGTTAAACGACGGAGTTGAAAAGCTAGGGACAATTAGGAATTGATTTTTGGTAGAACGATAGGGTGTGAGCCTAAGTCAAAGTCGGTTATACTTTACTTCATACATAGTGAATCTTTTCACTTGAGACCGCGTGATAGTCTCCGAGGTTTCTCGAATTGTTGAATTTTCACGAACTAGATTTCCTCGCTAAAAATTTGGTGTCTCTTTAAACTCATTTTTTTACTTTACTTACACTTTAAGTTAGTGTTTAATTTACTTTTATTTCGGTAAATTTAAATTAATCAAAAATCGAATAAAGCAAGTTGAACCTATTCACCCCTTCTAAATTGCTTATCCATACTATATTCTACAACCATCAACTCACATGGATTCTTTGTCATACACAATGTGGTGATGTTGACGTAGATAACAAATTAAATAAAAAATCAACACATTTGAGTCTCGAAATGTCAAAACTGAAATAATGTATGTACCGAGGTCTGAAAATATTTATTGACATTTATAATTTAGTTTAAGAGTTAACACGTTTAGTCGAGTTTAAAATAACGTGTCTAACTCTCGAAATAAATAATTGATTGCACACGAAAAATCAAGCTCATAAAATCTGTGAGGTCTAACTATGGTTCTTGGTTCCAAGGTTAATACTAAGATCAAATGTAGTGTTTGAAATGATCTTTTTATTAACAGGGTTGCCAAACTAAATTAAGTTAACAATTTCTGTGGTACATCAAAATTTAAAAGCTCCTAACACTAAAAACAAGTTGTATACCTTCTAATTAATGGATTAATTCTATTTGCCTCATTAATGTAAAAAATTTCAAGGCCAAAAAGGTTTTAACACGCAAGAATGTGATCATCATAACACCATCATCACCTTATACTATCAGGATTAAAAATTATTGTTTATTTTAAAAAATGAAAAATAATAATGAGTCAAAATTTGGAGGAGGGGTTGAGACAAGTGGTGTAAAAGGACGGTTTGTCCCATAGTTGTGGTGGACCGTGGAGGTATATAATGATGTGAGATGAAGCTTAGGTAGGTGTGTTTAGTTATCTTGTTATCTAATCACAAAATTAAATACCCCTTTTTTCAATTTTATTTGGTGGCTGCAGATTGCGTATGCGTTGCACCCAGTTGATAATCATAAATGAAAACACAAACAAATTTGATATATACATATATGTGTCATGTGTTTGTGTGTATATATATATATATATATATATATATCAAAAAACTTTATATATATATATAAGATTGTATGCAATTACATTTTTAAGATGAAGAAGAATTAAAGACGTTATTTTCTCCTACCAAAAAGTGATGAAGTCGTTTCATTTATACGCATATTTGAGTTTTTATCATTTTTTATTTTTTATTCCATTTCATAAATAAAAAAAGAAAAGACATATTAGTCATTTCTTAGCACTATTAACAGCATGGACCTTTAAAAAAAAAACAGCATGGACTGATTTACAAGGGTATTTGCTATTGTTTTCTATTTTATAAACGAACAAGAAGAGCTGTTTCGAACTCTTTTAGAGTCACCATTGCAAAGTCATATACCATATCAATGGGAAGGAAGTTCATAACAGTTCTTCGTGTGAATGTTTACTAATTATATAAACGTATTTTAAAAATTATGAAATTTAGGCTGACAATATTTACACAAAAATCAAATGAACGCGATATGAAATTATCTTTCTCATACTTAGTTACTTCTTCTTTTACTTCAATATTATTTGAATTGTCCAACTCTTTCACCTTAAATGCAAAGGAAAAAGTTTGACAATTACATGGGTAACAAAGTAATTACATGAATAAAAGCTTTTTTATAATCTGATCACCTTCATCTTTATTGCTCACTCAGAGAGAGAGAGATTGGAATGCTCCCAAGTATTAATATATGTATCACCATATATTGTACGCTTACCTCTCTCTGATGCCATATATGCATCACCATTGTATTTGGTCGTTAATTTGCATGATCGAGATTCTAATTTATTATATATTCGATAAAAACGTTTTTAATGTTACCAAAGAGAGATGCTGAATTCAAATATTGGAGATCTAGAATTTCAATCAACAATGTAAGTATCAAACTGTGAATATAATAATATGTATAATTAATATATATATATATATATATATTTATATGTACGTATGTGTTGTTGTCAATACAGTTTACCATCCATAATAATAATGCGTTGGACTATAAATTAATTATCAGTAATTAGCAGCACCCAAATTTTAAACTTAATTAAGAAGTTTGCAGATCCAAATTGGAATTAACAGTCAAATTAAGGGACCACATGCACCCAAAATTGAATGTTTCATGGACCGCGTCAACCCAAATCTCGTCATCGTATAAGTGTATAACTGCTTTGTAATGTTTGATTGCAAATTGTCAAAGTAAAAATTCTACTATTCACTCATAAGAAAGTTTTCAGTACAACGGTGACGTCAAGTTACTTCATAATTTCATAATTAGTTGGAATAATGAAAAATAAATTAATATATATATATATATATATATATTTTATAGAATTCATTTTATATTTGGGTTCTGCCTATCGAATTTTTTTTTTTTTTGGTTGTTGAATGGGTAAGCTCTTTATATAAAAAAAAAAAAAGAAGAAGAAGAATTTACAGGCCCAAAGTTGGACATAAGGAAACTGAGGAACAATCTCCAAAGGAGCAACAAAAACAATCCTAAGGGACTAGACAGTGCTGCACTTACAAAAATTTACGTCACTAACAAAACAAGACTGGCATTGTAAGTCATGATATCATCTTTACTTGCAAAGCTACAATTGCAATGATCATCTGCACTATCAATCTCGATCACAGCAAGCTTGTGGT
>JAOTQH010266537.1:0-10936 GCA_025631255.1 Cornus kousa | reverse complement strand
GGCTATTTTCTCCAAAGACAACCAATTAAAAAGATTTCTGTCGATCTCGAGCTCACAATTGACCCCATCGCTTCATAAGAGTCAACCGAACTTTTCTCCAGTTGTATCACCAGCCAAAGCTAGAGAGAGAGGGAGTGTGTATTTAGAGAGAGAAAGTAGAGGGGGAGGAAGCACATGTTGCTGCTTTTATATTGAATCCACCAGCTCTGGTTCTGTATATAGATTTGTTCGATTTCACGAGAAATCGATAATGGGTTTGGTTCAATATTTGCGTTCTATTGATTGGGACCATGAATCGTATCCAGAGTATGCAGATTTCGCAGTTCTTCCCCTCTTCGCTGTGTTTTTTCCGACAGTTCGTTTCTTTCTTGACAGATTTGTCTTTGAGGTACTGTGTTCCTTACTTATTTAATTGAAATTAATTAAATTTTTTGTTTTTTTCTCTTCAAGTTTGATACTTAGATCGGTCAAATATATGTATGTGTGTGTGTATATATGGTTGTTTCAAATATATGGTTGGCCAGTAAAGAATTTACATGTAGTTGATGGGTTGTGTAAAGTTTTTGTAAATCTGCTATATGTGAATTATTATTATTTCTTTTTGCTAAAAAATTAGAGCTTTAATGAATCTTCCTCATTCTGTCTTTATTGTTTCTGCTACTTGTAAATAGGGCGGAGGGTGGGGTAGGGAGGTGCCCAGTTAATAACGGAAATGGGAACACTACCTTGGGGTAGGCATGGATACAAATTTTGTGTCTATCGCGGATCACGGGGTGGGTAAGGATTCAGTATACGTATTCTATGGGTCCCGCCCGCCCCGCTCCACCAAGCATATAATTATATTTTATATATATATATATAATATTAATAACTTATTTTAACGGCTAACTCAATTACCCATTTCTTGCAATCCTAATTTAGGATGTAAACTTGGTATTAAATTTGTTTTTGTTTTGGTTATGGTGGAAGTGAGAACTTAGAACTTTTTGTGATTTGATTATATTAAATTTTTATTTTTGTTTATTATGTTCTCTGTATTATGTTATATGCATGTTATTTTTTTTTATTTTTGTTGGGATACATAATTTCATTTATGTTGTGCCATTCCCAGGCTTTTCACATTTAAATAGCAGGAGTTTAAGTTCCAAAAAGTGGGAGAAAAAAATTTGTTAGCGGGGCGGGCACGGGGGCACAGTATTTCCCAATGGGGTGGGGCTAGACATGAAAATCCAACCCGTCGCAGGTCTCGGGGCGGCATGGACTTGACAAAAATTAAAAGGGGCGGGGCAGGATTTA
This sequence comes from Cornus kousa, assembly GCA_025631255.1. Taxonomy (NCBI): domain Eukaryota; kingdom Viridiplantae; phylum Streptophyta; class Magnoliopsida; order Cornales; family Cornaceae; genus Cornus; species Cornus kousa. The sequence continues at coordinate 9,640 of JAOTQH010266537.1, read as the reverse complement.
GGAAACCCGCTTCAAACCCGTCTCGTTGCCATCCCTATAGGGAGGGGAGGGAGGGGAGGGGAGGGGGGAGCAATTTTTTATTTTATTTCAAAATTCTATTAATGGTACCTATTCATGGTTATTAATTGTGATTTTATATAGGACAATTAAATTCCTATTTATGGCTACCTATCTATGGTCATTAAATGTGGTTGGCAAATAATTCAAATTCCAATAAATCATTTTAGTATTGCTTTTAAAAAATCAAATTTAGTAAAAAAAAGTGATAATAATAATTATTATAATCCTTGTTACAACACACGCACACATATATATAAATAGAGTAGTTATATATATATATATATATATATTATTTTTTATGAATTAAAGAGAGAAGAAAAAGAATGTTGACACTTGGCAGTCTCATTTATTGGACAATTGTTGTTTTCTCCATTTTTTCTTCACAATTATTACTATATTTTATTTTAAAATGTAATTGAATATTACTAGTTGGCCCCCTAATGAATATTTCTGGCTCCGCCCCTGGGTTGTACATGGGGTATGCTCCCTTCCTTTTGTACTTGGTTTCCCTGATACTTGTAGCTTTATTTTAATCATAATAACATTTGAAGGTATTATGTGAATCCATATTAATTTTTGAATTGAATGTTGGGGTCATCTAGGAACATTGTGATTCATATACACGTCAGGAGTAATATAAGCATGTTGCCCAGGGAAAAAAAACACCTTTACTTGGTGAGTTATGGAAAGGAGTAAGTTAGATGTGATGATATTGATTTTTGGTTCACCATGGATTCCATTTGATTCCTAAGAATAACAGAAATTGTTGACTAGATGTGGTACCTTTTTTTTTTTTTTTTTTTTTACTTCTAGAAAACACATTAGGATTTGGCTAGATGTAAAACTTTTATTTTAGTTCCACAGAACACATGTATATGGGTAGTTTGTTTTTTATACTCTGGTTCTTTCTTTGGAAAATCAGAACCTGAAAAGGTATTGAACCAACAGAAGGACGTAGGTTTCTTTTAATATCGATGCTGTGCTTTCTGAAATGATGGAAACTTGCTTCCTCTATTTCTGGGATGCCATTATCAGGGAAAACCCTCATTTTGAAAATATTCAACAATTTACAGAAGAGAACAAATATTAAAAACATATATTGACAGGATAAATTTAAATCTTAGGAATACAATTATAACAACAAATATGAATTTACAATGAGATAAAGTATAAAGATGAGATTTAACTTTTATATTGTAGAACAACATCAAGCATGTGAAATTGAACAAGATATGAACATAATTGTAAGTCATATAATTTAAACAGCAGAGAATATACTAATAATAGACATTAAGAAAGAAACACAATAATAATAGAATAATATGGAAAGAATTGGCTTGGATAAATGAGAGACATGCTAGGTACTGTGCTAAAGTCGTATGGTATACCACTTCATATCCGCCAGTAGTCTTCTTTGTACCAATCTTGCGTCGAGTTGCCCGAAAAAGTATATAAAATAATGAAATTTATGAAATAGAAAGGACACAAACTTAGAGAGAAAAAATTGTCCACACAAAGATAGAGACGGCTTCTTTTTATGGTAGTTCAAGAATGTACGAGACTACAAGTTATATTTACAAAATTAAGAACAAAATAAACCTCAAAATGAATTACCATAAAATCATGTTAAATGTAATTAACATAAGAATAAATACAATATAATATATTTTCTAAAATCACTAACGTCGTGGTGTGTCAGGCTTAATATTACCAGCCACACTTGTTCTTGTCAACTAAAAATTCCATTGATAAACCAGCGTGGAATCATACAATTCCATTGATGTGTGGCCTGATCCTAAACCCACATGCACTCATTTATTTCCTGGTTTAAGTTTCCTTTGGAATAAACAGCTATAGTTTCTTCCTCTATTTTTGAAGTACATGATTTTGTATTTCTGTTTCCTGAATAGTAATGAGCCATGCATAATGGTGAACTATAATTTTGGAAAATCAATTTCCAAATAAGTTCTTAAGCCAACAGCATGGTTTCCATGTAGATACCGAATGGGAGGTGTCTTCTTCTATAATGATTTTGGGTAATATTTGATGTTTCAGTGAAGTTGTGTTCCATGTTGAAATTTTTTGGGAGTGAATTTGTGTTCTTTCATAACCTTCTTGGTGCTATATAGTGCTGATATTTTTCTTCACGATTATCTTGGGAAAATAATTTATGTCTAGGTCTCGTATGTACAAATTCTTTCTCAACAGTAGGAATTGAACCACTCACGTCAATCCACATTTAGATGCCACATCAGCACTTAATCACTGTGCTACAAGGTTTTTTTTTTTTTATTTTTTTTATTTTTATTTTATGACAAGATTTTCTTGAAATTCATAGCGAATGCCAATTCAAGAGGATGAAATGTCCTTTTTTCCCTCCTTTTTTAACCCTCCTTTTCCTTTCGCTAAGTGTAAAGTTAATGCTTTTATCTTGAGATCTATGTTTATTTTCCTTGGTGTTCCAAATGCTTCTTGATATATATTAGGCATAGTGAAGTCCATTAAGTTATTTGATCTGAAAAGAAACGCATGAGTAAATTTACCTATACAAAAATTGTCAATCCAGAATACCTGCTATGCTGCTATATGCTTGTCTTGCTAGAATTATGCAACACGAAATATTATAACTAAAAGATCTGTTTCCTACCAACCATCTATTTCTGTTTAAAATATCCCTTCCCATTTTATTTTTAGAAGATTATTCATATAAGGCAGACATCAAGCAATCTGATGCACCAAGCCGGCAAGGAATCTTAAATTTGATGATTGGGACCCACCATATGACACTCTCATTTATGAGATGAAGTGAAATATTTGAGCCAATATGTTCAACTCATTCTGATGGTAGAATGCTTTAAAAAATAGGATGAATAAAAAAATTTGCACCTCTAGTCATGTTAATTATTTTATTTAGATGAGAAACTCTGATTATTGAAATAAGCATCCATGCTGTAAGCTAGATATTTAATTTGAATGATCACATGCTTCCTTACAGCGCCAAAGCAAAGTGCAACCCCTGTTATATGGAATTTCTCTTATGAGAGAGAGAGAGAGAGAGAGAGAGAGAGATTTGGTTGAAATAAGCATTTAATGGGCTTTTTTAGATGGCCAATATTTTGTGAGTTTTCTGGATTGAAGAATTTTATTGGTAACTTTTACATGTTCTTTTTTTTTTTGATAAGTAACTTTTAGATGTTCTTTTATCTGACATTTCTCAATTGCTTGTTTTATTGGCACTCTGGACCCTATTAAACCTTAAATTTTTGGCTCCTCAACATCAACAGTTGTGTTCCACAAATGAGGTTAAGAATTCAACTTCCTATGAAGCTCTCACTTGCTGATAATTAGAAGCGACCTCATATTTATAATTAGTAACTATTATATATAAAACAGAAGTGCTTCCCCCCCTTCCCTTTCCTTTCTCACTCCTACGGAAAGAGAGTGGTCACATAAAAATTTCCCCGAGACTGTAACTTTAAACGTATCAAGATTTCATTGTTATTATTTAGACTTGGTGCAGGGACTTAGAAACTTCAGCTATTTGACTACTGTTGATGAAAATGATGGTCGGTCTAAGGGTTCTAATCTAACTTAAAAACAATAGTTAACACAAAAAAAAACTCTTTTTCTCTATTTTGGCCATTTGAGGGGAAAAAAGTAGGAAAAGGCTGTGCTAGTCAAGTCAATGCGGGAACGTATTTAGCTTATGCCATTATTTGCATAAAGTTTTATTTTGAGACCCACTTGATAGCCCAAGCTTTTACCATTTAAAGCCTTTAGTTGTTTTATCATGGTCTTTGATCTCATTCATCTTCTTCTTCTTTTTTCTTAGGACATTAAACTTGAATCATATTTATTCTTTGAGCGCAACCATTGGTCTTCACTTGATTAACAGGACAAGAAAATGCAGTTACCCTTGTATATGTTATCTGGAATGTGGTCCATTCTGTTCTAGAACCCCAAATTTTTATCAATCCTACAATGTCTTATTTCATTTACTTTCTCAAGCTCATATCATATGTAGTGAAATATACCTTATATAATGTACAATTTATGGAAAACAAAACTAGGTAGGGCCACACTTGGCGTTGAGACCATTACAAATAGGAAAAAAGTGGTGCGTAATCTTACATGATTAACTCACAACTTATGCACTTCCAGAACTGAAAATTTGGTGCACCTTCTTTTGCGATGGGAAAACTAGTGTTACATTCAAATTAGCTTATCTCATTCAAACTTCTGACTACGGATTCAAGGGAAACTATCCCAGCTGTACCATATTTCTTGAGTAAAGGGCATAATGTATAGCCTTTCCTGATGATTTTCTAACATGGTTATGAATGTGAAGAATCTTTCTTTTAAGTGGTGTATATCACATTCCATGCATCTCAGATCTTCTTTCCGTTGGCTCTGTTCAAACTTTGTAAATGTGCATTTTGCAGAAATTGGGAAGACGATTGATATTTGGAAAAGGACAGCAGATAGTGGATGTTGAGACAAATGAGAGAAAAAAGAAGATAAGGAAATTCAAAGAATCAGCATGGAAATGTGTTTATTTCCTCTCAGCAGAGATTCTAATGCTTTCTGTAACTTATGATGAGTCTTGGTTCACAAACACAAAATATTTTTGGGTTGGACCTGGAGATCAGGTCTGGCCTGACCAGAAAATTAAGTAAGATTTCAAAACATTATGCATTAAAGACTGTTTATGCAGGCAGCCATATTAGTTATGCTCTGTCCTTGAGTTTTATCCATGCTTTGATTAAAAATATTGAGCATCCAAGCCCTCTCAAATCAGTTAACTTTTGTGCATGTATTCAGGTTGAAATTGAAAGGAGCATATATGTATGCTGCTGGATTTTATACATACTCCATCTTTGCTTTGATTTTTTGGGAAACCAGGCGTTCTGACTTTGGGGTGTCAATGAGTCATCATGTTGCAACTGTCATTCTCATTGTGATGTCTTACATATTGAGGTATGTTTTAATGGAGGTCAGCTTGTAGCTTGTTTATCTTCTGTACACTACAATCACATGTAACCAGTTGAATACCAACTTAGCTACATAAAGTGTAACGAATGGCCTTACATGAAGTCACTAATTTGTCATTCCTATGAATATAAATGCTCATTTGGAAGAGTTTGTTACGGTATAGCTCCTGGCGCATTTATGAAAATTTGGTATCAGGCTTATAGAAAGTAAGGACTGAAAGAAAACTTTATTTGTTTCCTGTGTCTGCTTCTTGCAGGTTTGCCCGTGCTGGTTCTGTTGTTTTGGCTATTCATGATGCTAGTGATGTATTTTTGGAAGTAGGGAAGATGTCCAAATACGGTGGTGTAGAAACTCTTGCTAGCTTTTCATTTATTCTTTTTGTTTTATCTTGGATCCTTCTTCGCCTCATTTACTATCCATTCTGGGTCCTTCGGAGTACAAGGTGAGTAAATTTTGACACATACTTTTTATTGCCATGATATTCTTTGGGATATCCTTGGTTCCAATATAAAATAGTTCAGGTTGAAATCCGAATTTGATCTCAAAATCCGTGTCATAATTTATAATCTTGACAGTGGTATTGTTATGAAGTTTTTTATTAGACTGAGATCATCATTAATGTTGTTGAACTCCAGATGATCAACTTTAGAAGTACTCAATAGTTTTGATGAAGCCTATTTTCTATAAATGCTGTATGATTTATGGATTAGCCAACAACAATGATTTATTCTTTGTTAATTGTCTGTACACGTGTGCGCACACACTCACACACCCACACACCCACACATTTTGGGGTTAATATATATTTTTTTTAATGATACTTTTTTCTCTCTCTAAAGATCAATTGTTCTTGAGTTCTGGTGACACAGTCTTCTGCCTAGTCAGATGTGATATGTTGAAAGACATGTACTTATTGACACAGTGAAAACTCTTATATATGTATAATGGACATCCTTACTTCTGCCAAGTACCAAGTTTGAAACACCTAATTTCATTAAGCATGTGCCTTCAACTGTAGATGCATAAAGTCACTGTTATCATACTAGCAATTCAATGTTTCTTTGTGGTGCTGAAAGCAAGCAAACCATTCTGTCGGCCAAATAATCAAATTATTTTATTGCAGTCATGGTGCTTATTGGCTCTATGATAGCGGGTTTGAATCCAATTCTAACTGCACCTTTTTATCCCAATTAGTGATAATTTTTTTTGAAATTCCTTTTGTTGGAACTCTTGTAACAAATAACAAGCAATGAATCAAGTTTGCTTATTTTACTTATATTGGTTAAATACATTACAGATTGAATAAACCCACTGTTTTTTCTATTTCTTCTTTATTTATTCTTCCATAATGATGGAATTCGAGGTTTTATCATAAAAATCTTCCTTTATCTTCTTGTTAATAAACTTTTGTCTGTGTATCCTGCTTCAAAAAGTTGCACCTTTTCCTGATGACATCTTCTATATCTTTGAACCATGTACCAGAAGCCAACATATCTTACTTTTCCTTTGACTTAGTTTGTGATCTGTACAATTATTTACTTCTTGTTCTCATTACACTAGTTATGACAAGTTTTAACTAAGATTATTTAAGAAATTCTGAATCTTCTCTTTAGTTATATACAGTTTTGTTGCAATCTTGGACACTAACAGTTCTTATTAGTAACAGAACTACATGTTAATTCAGTAGGATTTCTTATACCATGCGAAGTTCTTATTTCTCAATGTGGTTTATTCAATTCCATTTTTTTTTTTTTTTTCATTATAGTACAATAGATAAGGATTTAGATTTTATAATAAATATTATGTTGGGGTGTTTAAAACCTTTATAAATGCCATTCTTATATATATTAATATCATTGTTTTCTTCTCTCTACGGCAGTTATGAAGTTCTCCTTTCCTTGGACAAGGATAAGCACAAGATTGATGGACCAATCTACTATTATGTGTTCAACACACTTCTTTTTTGCTTGCTTGTTCTTCATATCTATTGGTGGGTATTGATGTACCGGATGCTTGTCAAACAAGTCCAAGCAAGAGGCAAACTTAGTGATGACGTTCGATCTGGTAAGTCAATAACAACTTTGATAGTTCGGTAATGAACACCCACATATATACATGGGCCTGGTGTGCATATCAGAAAAAAATGGAACAAATTCTTACAATTATTTCTGTCAGGAAGTTTTGAAGTGCATTATTTACAATTTGATATTAACTGGATCAATTTCTTTTGATGTGTGACAATGCATGAATGACAATCAGACATTTCAAAGATATATAAGAAAGAATTTCTCTATGAAGTCGACCAGTTCAAACACTATTGTAGGAGTTCACCACATTGGTGATTGGGGTGGTGAAACGCTGGGTTGGGTCGCTTGATGCCTACCATAGCAATATTATAGCAAAGATTTGAGTGTCTGATGGAAAGTGTATTTCTTCTCTTAAAAAGATAGGCATTTGAATGTCCTAATAAATTGGTATCCAAACCATTGGAGAGATGAGCATTCTGATGACCCCAAAAATCTGGAAATTGAATCTGTCCATTTTGTTATTCGTAGCATTTAGAAATTAGAACAAGTCCATCAGGAATTTTTTTTCTCTCTCTCTTCTTAAGTATTTCATCACTTTTTGTTAGGACTTTATTTGGTTTTCCTATATTTTCAAGGCAAGTATTCCTAATGATTTTCTAAAATAAGGGCATTAAAATGCTTCATGAAATCAATTAATTTCAAGTCATCTTTAACGTAACCATCATGAATGTTTTGGCTTCTTTAGTGGCTTTGTCAAAGTCGTGTAATTATGCAGTGTGTGAGAAACAGAAGGGGCTGACTGAATTTCGAGTGTACTCCAATATGATGACTTGTTGTACTTGCATTCCTAAACCCAATAACTTCTAATATATGCAGTTATTATATATGAGTACATATTATATTGCTTCTGCTGGATATTTAGCACTTGCCTGTATTAGTCAACTAAACTCCTCCCAACCCTTTACGGGGCGAGGCTGATGATGATAGGTCAGGCATAAGCTGTCTGACCCAATCGGGAATTCTGTTGTGCACTTTAACTAGCATGTTTAACAGGAGTTTATTCCCCATATGAAAATGTCTAGGTCCAGTGTAATTAAAAAAACTAGATACCCATTTGTTTGTGATCTTTTATTTATTCATCTAAACCTTGTGCAGATTCTGAAGGTGAAGATGAACACGAAGATTGATCATGTACAAGATTTCCGATCACTCCTTTATTCGTGTGTGCATTTGGACGCCGTATGGAAGAAATGAAGTCATATCATAGTTACCAATACAATAATATAATGAAAGTTGAGGTTACATTCTGGGCTCATAAAACAACCATACACATCTAATTGCTATGGAGATCTGAAGGGAGTTGTCTCAAATGCCGCATAAAACGTGTCGGATTATTTAGTTTTCTTTGAACCTCCAAAAGTGCCCTAAATTTGTCATTGTAGGTTGAGTTAGAGGTTTGATTTGTGATTCTGAAATTTAGGTCCATTTTATTCACCCCATTGGTTCTACCCTGCTGGCTTAAGAAGTTAAGAGTCTGTTTTTGCAGGAAAGTTGATATTTGTTGTTGTTGGTTGTAATGCTTGTGTTGTAATACTTACTGCATTGGCCAAATTACTTGTTCTAAGAAATTTCACTATTATTCAGAGCACATGTTTTGGTTCATTCATTTCTGAAAATTTAACTATGGCCTTAAATGTTGGGTTGATAGTTGGTATAAACTCGTATTACATGTGTATATTAGATGTATGCATGCACAACGTCGAAAAAACTCATGTTTGTCTTATCGATTTGAAACATACATATTAGGTTGAATTCTACTGTGCGAGAAGTTTTACAACCCCCAGGGTATTGTATTTTTGGAGTTACCAACCATTAGGTGAGTTTCACCACCACATCTAACACATGGGAGATCCAAGAATACGCCGGGTATTCTAGAATTTTTCATTAAAATATGGTTCACATTTAGCATTTATAAACTAACAAATTTTGGAGGCATATTTGTTCAATGGTATAAAAGATCAAATTTAGTTTAAAATGTGGGTTTGATTACTAAAGAGAAAATATCATAAGATGAGGCTTGCACAATCATGAACCATGGTTAGAAATTAGAATCACAGAAATTTAATGTTTCTATATACCTTGAAGTGTTTTGGTTTGGTTTGACTAGTGTTACTGTAAAAAAAAACAAAAAAAAACAAAAAAAAACTAGATAAAATAAACCAAAAAAATTCCAAATTTTTATATATTTTGTCAATCCAATATTATTATATCCAGGGTCCTCAATTTAATATTATTCAAAAACGTTATAGTTTTAATAAACATTTGGATAGTTTAGTTTTGTAAATGAGCTACGCATTTTTTTTTTTTTTTTTTTAGGGTTCAAAACTCAAATTTTAAATCTGGTTAAAAAAAAAAAAAAAAAAAAAAATTTGTTCCATTGACGATTTTTTAAAAATATTTTCTAAAAATTCAGATTAATAGAAAACTTGTTTTCCGATACATGTATTTTGTAATTTTCAATATATATATATATATTTCTTAATTCTTAAAACTAAACCAAG
>JAOTQH010266526.1:0-10936 GCA_025631255.1 Cornus kousa | reverse complement strand
CATTCAATCTAGTTTAATCAACCAACCAACCAATTGTGTGATCATTCGACCTACTAACCCTAATTACTACAATTCCATAATTCGATACACCCTTAATCCCTTGGGACGATCCCTACTCTCCCTAACTATATTTTTAGTAAAGGTAGTAGTGTCTTTATAAATGTAAAACTTTGGCCCTCACCTAAAATTGCACACTCCTAAGCTTGTGGTGTGGCAACACACCAATGCTTGCACTTTAAAGTTTTTAATATCATAGCTACACAACCACACAAGCATTATGTTAATCTCTAGTAAGTTGAAATTGCAAGAACAACAACAATTTATTAACAATTACTTCCTCCGTCCCGCAAAAAGTGTCGTGTTTAGGAAATCATGTCAGTTTAATTTGTGAGAGTCACGGTTCCCTAAAAGTGACACTTTTTATGGGACGGAGAGAGTATATATCAAGGAAGCCAACATTAAACCACCATCTTTCTAGTTAAACAATAACCCTTGAAGACATATAATCATGCATTAGAATAATATAATAACATAAGTCATGAAGTGTACATCCACATATCTTTCTACCAATTTAATAACAAGTTCACAATATATATATATATCTACATGCTTTGAACAACGTAAAAACCTTAAGTCGAGAAAGATAAATCTCATGAATCTTCTTGCAACTCACACAACATGCATATAACTTATGATAAACCCCAAAACATAATGGAAGCCTATATGTTACAATCGTACTACACCTCCTACCTCACTAGAGAAAGGCTCTCTAGAATCTAAGTAAAAGATGTGCAATGAGGAATCAAAAACAAGTGCCTTGTAGAAAAAGGTACAAGCAAGCTTTCTTCCTTCTTTGGTGAGAACAAAAGGTGATTGGAAGATGGTGAAATCTAAGCTCTAAGTGAAGCATCCATGGAGGTTTAAAGAGAAAAATGAGTTGGAGAAGATGCAATTTAGTGGAAAAAGGTGAAACAATATATGATATAAATTATAAAAACAACCCTAGTGCTACTTTTCACACACACACACACACACACACACACACACACACTTAAATCTAAGCCCTCCACTTGTCACCATCTAAATCCACCACACAAAACACACATTCAACCATACACTTGGCATCATCCAAACCTTACACATATCACCAATTAAAGGCTCCAATCAAAGGATGACATTTTGCATAAATTCTCCAATTTGCGCAAAAGTCCCTTATAGAAATATCTAAAAGGATAATCGCACAAAAGCCCCAAAATAAAATATCTCCAAACGATAATCGCACAAAAGGCCCCAAAAATGAAAATGTCCCTGAAGAATAAAACGCATATACCTCACGAAAGCATAATGTAATAAGCATGCATCATTACACAATTAAATTATGCATTAACGATAGAATAAACTAAATTAAATGCATGAAGTATCGAAAATCTATCTTAAACACCAAACCCTACCTCGGGTCCTGTAAAACCCTAAGGTAACAAGAAATGAAATAAAAACTAAATAATAAAATAAATAATAATAATAATAATATAATAATTAATTAATAATAACTAAATAAAATAATAATTGTTATAATTAAATAAATTAATAATTATTATTAAATAATAAAATAATTATAATAAATTAAAATTATAATAAAATATCTCTAAAAAAAAAAAGATGACACGATCATCACAACCTCCCTACCTTAAAAGGGATTTCGTCTCCGAAATCTGGCCTCGACAAAACAGATGGCCAACCCAGGATTACTGCAAAGTACAATATCCCACACAACTTGCGACATCAGTGATCCCAAAATTGAAAGAAAACGCACAAACCAATGTTACTTGTACCCATGTGCTCAAGACACAATGCACATAACAGCCTCTGCCAAAGATGGCCCCATCCTAATGTCATTTGCACCCATGTGCTCTTAACATAACACACCCTTAAAAGAATGATGATCACATGTACATGTTAACCTCAAAACTCAAACACTGAACACAACCTCAATGGTGCATATAACCTAAGGCAAAAGCTCTCCATCACCACCCAGCACATCAAATCCTGAGACAACACAGTCTCTCAATCTAACCCCGTGAAAATCAAGTCATACTACTATATGACTAAACAACCAATCATCAGAGGCAAAAATAATATGTCGCCTTAATGTATCGACTCCAAAAATATCAAAGGAAGGCTAAACCTTGCCCAAGATCATAAGATCACCTAAATCCCCAAGGGTACACACAAGTACGCTTATCATAAATCTCTAAACCAGAAACCGAAATCCCACCGAATCAAGGTCCACAAAATCATTCGAATCACAATCCCCTAGTCTGCTCTTAACCATAAGTTAACACATTATCCTCAATAAAAAACCTTAATCTCTGGAAATACTACCCCCAATAAAAAAGAAACAATCAAGTCAAACCATCTCAATAACCAAACGTCTACTCTTATAATATCTAATAAAATAATCTGACCCTTGACCCGACAATCTATTCGAACAAAATTGAACTAAAAGAAATGGTTGATCAGGCCAGTCTGTTCAATTAATTCAGTTCAAACATCCATGTTGTTCTTGTCCTCAGGTTGTACTCCAAATATGACTCTTATATGAGAGAACCTTTATAAAACAAACACCTCAATCTAAGTATTAGGTAAAAATCTCAATAAGAATCCTTATCACAAATCTCTCAACAAGATTAGAATTATACACCTCCATTCGACAACAATCACAAATTGAATCTCTAAAAATCATATTTGGCAACACTAAGCTGAATCAAAACTCCTCAAAATAAATTCCTACTCATATCAATCCTTATCATTATTCCATGAAACAACTATTGAGATCAAGATCCCTTAACCCAAATCTAGCCACAACTAGAACAATAGACTCCACAAATTCAAGGAATCCGGTGCATCAACTAAAATGATACAAAACCCGACCCAATAACGGATCCCAAATGCGGTCCTTCGAAACATCTCCTAAGAGTCAACCACATCTAAGATTCTAAAACTCGAAACAAGTCTCCAAAAGACATCCTTAAAGGAGCATCAAGCTCACTTAATGAACAAACGAATCCTCGATGATGTGGACATAACTCCCTGTAAAATAACCTCGCAATAAACCCCACTCACACCGATCACAATAGCCTACTAGCAATCATGGCCAAACTCCCCAAGGGAAAACACGAAATAAAGACTAGACAACACCACCAACCCCATCTTTGAAATGAAAGACACCAAGATCAAATACTTCACCCCCTACGTGGAAGTAAGTCGACCAAAATATATTAATTCCTCACCAAAGACTCAAGACAAAAATGGTGATCCCCACTGATCAACCAACCCATAACAATGCACAAATGTAATGAAGAAACGAGACTCACACCATGTGAAGTCCCTAAAACAAACCAAGAAAAGAGGAAAAGCCTTGCTCTCCCAAGTGTGCCAACAACTCACATAATAAATGAAACATTCTCCCCACCTTAGGCGAGTAGACAACCCATGAAAAAACAAAGTGTGACAATTCTTTCACAAGGAATTCCATAATGCAACCACTACAAAAACTAGCTTGCACACCACGTGCAAACAAAAGGAACACGACACCCAGCTCGTGCTCTCCTAAACTGAACCAAAAAAGAAGCCCCGCCTAGACACCACATATCAGACGAAATGAAATACTCACAACACTAAACATGATAATTAATTCATATGACAAGGGAATGAAACCACCATAAGAAAAATAAATCTACCTACTCATAGAAGTAATAAGAAAAATAAATAAATGTGGACATACTTACACACCTACACACAACATGCATCATGATATCACAATTATAACTACTAACATGGTAGTAAATGAAACTGTATAAAAGAATACAACAAATGAACCCTAAAGACATTGTGTCCTAGCGTGTCTAAGTAAAAAGAAAGGTCAGTCCTAACCATGATCCAACTCCAAGGACTAACATGTTAACAACATGTCTCAAAACAAACGTGAGTCCTTACCACAATGGTAATACTCAAATAATCCATCTCTAAATCTCAAGGCGACACTACAAGTGATACTAGCAATGCAATGCTCTCATTCCCTAATACATCAATCAATCGAATGAATCCCAAAAGCATCGATGTGCTAACATGACTAAAAAAAATGGCAACCCTAGCCATACAATCGGATAATCAAATTAATCTCTAGAATCATCCTTAAAACAACCATCAATCAATGCTATAACATAGGACGCTCAAAACAAAACTCAAGAGAACCCACGCCTCTAACAACCTTAAAACTCACATCATCATCGTCATCGATCAAAAGGACTACGCCTATTAAAACAAAATCCAACACTGATTCCATCCAAACTGCACCATAACTAGCCAGTACGATAGTATGCCAGTGCCATGCACCCGCCCACAAATGTATCCGCCCACAAAAATCGTAATTTCAGGGGAATTAGTCCAACAAACAAGGAGCCTAAGAGGTCCATAATCTCACTATGGCCTGAAACCAACAAATCCCTCTCTATACCGAGAGTCCAAAACCACCAATCTTATAAACAATCGACAAAGCACTAAGGATATGACTAACAACTCACCTCACAAGAGGCTAAACAAAAGGTGTCTCTCCACCTATTCCAAAACAGTGCTAGGTCAATAACAACCTGCACTACTATAAAACCATGCCAACGATCACAACTAAACCCCAAGGAAAAATGCCTAAACAACAACTAAGTACATCCGTCGCAACACCAAGTGTCTAACTCAACATGCACCATAACCTCACCACTCGCAAGTGCATGACTCTTTGCAAATAGGGCTTACTTGTAAGGGTGTTGTACCTAAGCGACTTGTGTAAATTAAGTTTGTCAATAGATTTCTTAAATTCCAAATTAAATTGAAAGTAGGATAATCAAATTATGATGATTTATTCTAAATTAACTAAGTAGAAAAATAAAATGAGAACAATGATTAAATATGATGTAGAAAATAGAGAGAGAACTAGGGGCATGACTTCACCATTAACGTCGCACCACTAGTCAACTGCATCAATTTATTGGAGATATAATATATAACATGCATAGGGAATTAATCATACCTACAAGCACATATTAATTTAGATAGAAGATAATATAGTTTAAAGCTAAACATGGACTATCTTCGATTGGCATAAACAATCTACCTAACTACTTTACTCTAAGGGTAATATGGTCTATCTTTTCAAGGTATAATCCATCAAATCTCTAATATTATATTCAGAGAAAAACCATTGTGTAATCATCTCATTCACAACTACAAGAAGTGAATGAGTTTTATTCAATCACAAGATTCAAATATCTAAGACAGGATAGAAAAATATTTGTAATTGAATTAAAACTTTAAAACGATTCTTAGTGAAAAATTAATTCAAAATTCTATAGACTATACAATCATGGATGATAATAATTTTTCTCCAATAAATAAAAATAATCAAACTAGTGGTTCTAAGCTAGGGCTACATCACAACCCTAGCAAAGCATTTAGCCAAACATCTTTGGAGTGGAATTCTTTATGGTTGAGGAAGACATCTTCACCACTATGGATTGATCCCTTCTTTCTTCTAAATGGTTCCCTCTGATCCCAACCTCAAGCTCCTCTAAATGATCCTCTAATGATATAGAAAACTCCCTTTAAATAAGAGAAGATCAGCCTTAAAGTTCCCTTTTTCACATGAAAGATATATATGGAAAATCTGCCAAATATGGATTCCAAAATTCGTATAGACTTCCAGCTTAGTCTTGACAAGGTAAACAGCTGTTTTATGAAATCCTTGTGAAATACAAAATTGTACCTCTTCGAATTTCCTTTGAACTGATCAAGCCTTTAGCTATTTTGACACTCGAGTAGAGAGATACAGACGGATTACCGAAACGGGTTCAAGTTACCAACTTTGAAGAAAGTTTCCTTATTAGAAAAGGATTCTTCCTTTTCTTCTTATTCCATTCTCATCAACTTGTGGATTCTCTTGGACTCTTTTCTAAATCTAATTAGACTTGGATCTGTAACATTACTCGGTCCCACAAAATATCATCTTTAAAAGCTCAAAATCAGTAGTCTTGACTGATTTTACAAGTAAAGCCCTAAAATAAATAAAAACAATAAAACAATGTAAAATCACAAATAAACAACAAAAAAGAATAAAACATGCAAGTAAAAGGGTTAAAATATATAACATTCAACGCCTAACACCTTCTATGACCAATCTCATGTCATGCCAAACATGCAATAACAATCATGCATATACAAGTCCAAATCTAGCATACGTCATATGTTATACTTGTTACATTAAAATCAAATCATGCTAGACAAATAACATACACACATAGCACATATAAGTAATAACTAGCATGCTCTTTTACAAAATGCACTTAGCAATGCATAAAGACCAAAAATTGAGAAGCTCACATGCATCTCTCAAATCCTACTAACCCATCTAAGTCAAAAACAAATAAGCACCAAGAAAATTGATTAGTACAGATGTAAGTCATTAATTAATTTCAAGGGCTCATGACCTAATGCAACCCACCAAATGAATGCACCGATAAACCCCACAAGGAAAAACACATAAACACTTAAATCATATTAAGTCATGCAACAAAATCTTTAAACACTTAAGCACATAAGCATTCAAAAGCCAAGTAAATATGAAGCACGAAGAAAAGGCAAACCCGTCGTCCATGGTTTTTGAACCCGGACACTTTGATACCATTTGTGATGGCCCAGATTTCTATAACTCGTAGCGTCAGCGAGTAACCCGAAAACTGGCCCGGTAACGAGTTCGAAATGCGGAAGTAAGAAAAGAAAGGAGCTCTTTAGAGATAGACACTGCCTCAAAGACAACAAAGTGAGCTTTTAAGAAGTCACGGGACTCAAGTAGAAGACGAATGTGTAAGCTAAGGTCAAAAGGGTAAAAGGGTCAAAACGGATAAAATATGAAACTAGGGGTAAAATGGTCATTTTACCCAATGATGGAGAAATTTGACTTAAAACAAGTAAAATTAAGTGTACTCAATCCAGTATAATAAATTCATAACATCCCAAGAGATTCTAAGACCTTTAGTCATGGTTTCACAAAAATACCCCTCACGATCAAGTGATTTCTTGACATTGTCCCACTAAAACAAGAATATCTCTTAGTAGGAATGAATATGAAAATGGGATTAGAGCCATTGGAAAGCTAACTCAAATTCCTTGAACTTAGACTCATAATGAGGGAGATATGATTGTTGCAATATCAAGTGAAAAATCTATCCAATGCATGAGCAATAACTTCGTATTCTGCCCAACGACTGAAAGTAGGCTGTTGGAAAGGTTTCCCAAGGTCTAAAATGAATATGTGGTGAACAAATATACCTAAATGTCCCGGAGTGGTCAGTACGGTTGTCGAAAAAAATTGATGAATAGTAACTATGACAAAAATGGCAAAAAAAGAAAACTCAATCTTTGGTACATTATTTCTCCTTACCCAAAACTAATCCCTAAGGCCTCTAAGGTCAATCCTAAATGAAATTAGCATGGAATGAGATAAATATATACATGGGTACATTGAAGTAGCAAAAGTAAACATTTAAATAAAATGTCCCTTAACCTCATTACATTAATTAAATATTTTCCAAGATATATCATACTTAAAAAAGAATTACATCAATGCTCACAAGATGATTTATACATAGAAGCATTCCTATATACAAGATAAATCAAACAAGAAAAAAAAAAGGTGATACATCCAAGATAAATGAAGCTACATCCATGCCAAACACGTATTGTCCTGAAAAATGTTTATCAACGGGTGTGAGTAATTTAAATTACTCTGTAGGAAAGTGCATTATAAGGATAACCTAAGTTTTTGTTAGCCTTGCAAGAACAACATAAGTTATACATATGTGGAACATGCCTCCTATGTGTCTAATTCAAGGGTGAAACTAAGGGATTATCCTAGAACTAACATTAGAAGTAATGTAAATAGAATCCATATCACAAGAATGCACTCAACCAAATTGGAACATCTAGTACCAAATACTCTAAGTTACATTTGCATCATAGTGTCAACTTGGAAATGAAATATGAAATCACACAGTGATTGTTAAGGTTAAAACATCTAAACCAAAAACCCCAAGCCACAAGTACATAAGATTGTCAACTTGGAAATGAATTACGAAATCATATAATAGGAATATCTTGGACATCAAATCTGGTTATAAACATCACAACCAAGACAAATTAGCTATTCTGGGCTACTTACCCTCAGAGAATTGTCTAAGTGGCCACTATAATTGGGGAGACCTCATACCTCCCGCACTAGAGCCGAACACTAGCCATTTCAACATAACAATGTTCCAAGTGTTTCCCAAAATCAACAACCAATTTCATAACATAACCACATAGTTAATGCATAAGTTTCACCTTCTATGCACACAAAAGATGCAAGTATAAAGTATATCATGTCCTAAGTCCTCAAGGCCAATATGGCATGATATTAAGCAAGATATGTAATTACATATGCTAACATTGAGAATTCAACTTAAAAGACTAATTCATCCTAGCACTTTAAAGACTCTAATATCATAGTTACACAACCACACAAGCATTATGCTAATCTCTAGTAAGTTGAAATTATAAGAACAACAACAATTTTTTTTTTTCGAACTGTAAGAACAACAACAATTTAGAAACAATTATACATTAAGGAAGCCAGCATTAAACCATCATCTTTTTAGTAAAACAATAAGCCTTAAAGACATATAATTGTTAGGCACTGAATGTTATATATTTTAGCCCCTTTACTTGCATGTTTTATTCTCTTAATAATAGTTTATTTGTGATTTTACATTATTTTATTATTTTTATTTATTTTAGGGCTTTAATTGTAAAATCAGTCAGGACCAGTGATCTGAGCTTTAAAAGATGACATTCCGTGGGACTGAGCAATGTTGAAGATCCAAGTCTAATTATACTTATAAAATAGTCCAAAAGAAGTCACAAGTTGATGAGAATGGAAAGAAGAAGAAAGGGAAAAATCCTTCTCTAAAAAGTAAACATTCACCAAAGTTGGTAACTTGAACCCGTTTTAGTAATCTGGCTATATCCTCTACTCGAGTGTCAAAATAGCTAAATTCTTGCACAGGTTGAAAGGAAATTTGAAGAGTTACAATTTTGTATTTCACGAGAATTTCATAAAACAACTGTTTACCTTATCAAAATTGGGCTGGAAGTTTATAAAAATTTTGGAGTCCTTATTTATTATAATTTTTATGTAAGTCTTCTATATGAAAAAAAGGGAACTTTATGTTGTGTTTGTTTGGAGGGAGGGATGGATGCAAGGGTGGATAAAATAATTTTTTCGTGTTTGGTTGAAGGGAAGGGAAAAGAGGGAGGAAGTAAAGAGGGATGCTTCATCCCTCATTTCTTTGCATTTTTTTATCCACCCAAAATTAGGAGGAAGACGAGAGAGAAAGAAGTAACAATTAACAAAAATATGTATTTTTCATTTCTAACCTTTTTATAAACTTGGAATAAATTTATAATTTTTATAATTTTAAATAATGAGGGTATATTGGTAAAAAGAACATAAAAACCCTCTTTCCCTTCCTTCCAAATAAACAAAAATAATGTGTCATCTCATCCATTCTTTCTACGATCCATTCCATCCAACCAAACAAAATTTAAGGGAGACATCTTCCCTTCCCTAAGGATGCCTCATCCATCCTTTTTATTCTCCCTTCTATCAATTTATCTATCCCTCCAACCAAACAGAACATTAGGGATGATCTTTTATTATTTAAAGGGAGTCCTCTACAGTATTGAAGCAGCGTATAGAGAGCTTAAGGCTGAGATCAGAGAGGAGCATTCAGAAGATGGAAATGATCAATCCATGGCGGTGAAGATGTCTTCCTTAGCCATAAAGAATTTCACTCCAGTCATGCTTGGCTAAATATTTTGATCGGGTTATGATGTAACCCTAAATTAGCACACTGGTTTGATTGTATTTATTTATTGGAGAACAATTTTTATCATGCATGATTGTGTAATCTATAAGATTTTTAATTAACTTTTCAATAAGAATCGGTTTTAAAGTTTTAGTTTAATTACAAATATTTTTTTATTTTGTCTTAGATATTTTAATCTTGTGATTAAACATAACTCATTTACTTCTTGTAGTTGTGAATGAGATGATTACACAATGATATTTCTCTGAATATAATGCTAGAGATTTGATGGATTATGCCTAGAAAAGATAGACCATGCTACACCCTAGAGTAAAGTAAATAGATAGATGGTTTATACCAATCCAAAATAGTCCATGTTTAGCTTTAAATTATATTATTTTCAAGCCAAATTAATTTGTGCTTGTAGCCATGATTTATTCCCTGTGCATGTTATATCATATATCTCCAATAAATTGATGCAATTAACTGGTGGTGCGACGTTAGTGGTGAATTCATTCCCCTACTTATTTCTCTCTATTTTCTACATCACATTTAATCATTGTTCTTTAGTTTATTTTATTTTTCTACTCAGTTAATTTAGAATTAATCATTACAATTCGATTATCCTACTTCCAAGTTAATTTGGAATTTAAGAAATCATTTAACAAACTTAATTTACATAAGTCCTTTGGGTACGACACCCTTATAAATAAGCCCTATCTGCGAAGATTCGTACACTTACAAGTGGTACATTTAAATGTCACAACACCCTTGTAGACAATCGCTCCTGCGAGACGACGCTTGAAACCCTAGATAGGATCCCTTCACTGTTGCAATTGTTAGATTTACTGAGAGATAAGCTCTTATGTTTTGACTGTAAATCATCGCAGATATATTTCGAGGGTGGTCGTTGGTTAGAGTGGTGGGCACTAATGGGTGGTGGTGATGTTGGTTGGTGATTGGAGTGGTGGAGGTGAAGTTTGGGT
>JAOTQH010266506.1:0-10938 GCA_025631255.1 Cornus kousa | reverse complement strand
CAATAATACATGCTCCAAATTGTATAAACAAAATCAGGATGCCATTTTTCATTAACCATGTGCCTACATAGATTCAAGATTGTGGTATAGGGGGCAGAAATTATTAGTTTGAACATATTTCTTATTTTAGTTCTATTTTCCCCTGAAATAAGATTCCAAAATTATATAGAGGAATATATTCTGGGTATATATAATACGGGACAGGCAGAGTTAGATGTGTGCACTTTTACTTTTGCATACAAAGATACTATTTCTTTGTTTCTAACCCATGACCTCTACTAGATCACAATGGAACAAATTTGTAGCTGTGTCAAAGTTCAGCTCCGTTTTTTTTTTATCAAAAACTAAAAAGAAGCACATTATGAAACCATGTTACCGTTATTCTAAAGCAAATAAACATGACATGGAAAGCTGAGAATTTGGAAGAAAAAAATAATGTGATATGTATTGATGTTACCATTTGTTTGAAAATAGATGTTGGAATATGAATAAGTCTCAGCCTTGGAAGAAAAAAAAAAATAACACTTTTAAGGATGTGTATTAATATGTGATGATACCATTTGTTTGAAAATAGATGTTGGAATATGAATAAGTCTCCTCAGCCTTGGAAGAAAAAAAAAAAATAACACTTTTAAGGATGTGAATTAATATGAGATGATACCATTTGTTTGAAAATAGATGGAATATGAATGAGTTATATGAAATTCTACATGCTTTCACAATCAATAACTAAAGTTATGAAGGTAGTGAAATAATTGATGCCTAGCGTGAAGATTGTTGCGTACAATTATATTTTACTTAAATTTGTGGAAAAAGAGAATTGCTTTGTGGAAATTAGTGGCAACTCTGACTTTTCTCCCAAAATAAAATTATACATAATGTTGTAGTCCAATTGTGGTGCCAATGGTCCACATAATAGGTTAAAAACAGGTGCTGAGTTTTTCCCATATTTAAAGGACCCAAAATGCTACGAAGCAAGCACTCTTAAGTCTTTTAATCGGACGGTTGCAATGGAGTCATGGAATTCGGATCATCTTTTATGTCGTGTTTTTAATTTAACAATTGTAATGGGTCATGAAACTCGGATCATCTCTTGTTAAATTATTATTATTTTATGGTATTACACTTTTGTCATGGGGCAGTTGCACTAGAGATACAGAATAAAATGGATCTGGATTCCTAGTGTGACACTGTCACCTTGCTCAGCAAGACTCTCAAAGAAATTATACCAAGTGTTGGAATGTGTGCCCCTTTTGTGTCTCTTTCAATTTCTTAGATAAGCTATAAAAACTTTAAAATCTCGCCCGGAAAAATACATACGGTATATAATTTAAGCTTTCAAATGTGAAAATATATTTCACAAAAGATATAATCTCTTTATTAAAGAGGCCCGGAAAAATACATACAGTATATAATTTAAACTTTCAAATGTGAAAATATATTTCACAAAAAGGTGAGGGTTGAAACTACCATGTAGGTAATTAACTTGACACAAATGGATTAATTTTTTTTCATAATTTTTTTTTTTAGATAAGACGTAACGTCTCATTCTTACACTGACATTCAGCTATTTTGGTTGAATGGCATTGGTATTTTTATTGACATTAGCCAACCAAATAGTTGAAAAGATGCAGAGTACTACTTTTTAAAAGTGGCATGTATAATCAGAGATACTTATTCAGCTTTAGCAACTGTCATAATTTAAACCACATGCCATTCACCCTTTCATCATCACTACTAATTTCATTCGTCCTATACTTTTCTTCAATCGCAAGAGAAGAATTCACAAGAATCGTGTGATTTAGCCCCTATTTACTTAATTTCCTATTAAGCCTTAATAATTTGGATTCATAAGAAATTACCCAAATGTTCATTGTGAAATATTTATAAAAAATAAAAATTAGAGCTAGTTCTATAAGGTGTGGGGCCCGATTGAGTATTGTAATTTGTCATTGATGAATCATGATGATGTTAAGGCTCTTGTTGGAACTTGGAAGAATTTCGGCTTGTCATTGGGCTGCCGCCCATCTAAGAGCTAAATGGGCTTAAAAGGAACAGTATGTACACCGGCAATGTTTGGCACATTGAATCTGCATCTTGAATTTGAAATTAAAAAAAAAAAAAAAATTAGTATTACAAAATTTAAACTAAATCCCAGGCACGTATTAGGTGCTCCTAAACATTACATCTAGATATTCATCAATAAATTATCAATGTTTGCCAAGTAAAAAAAGAAAAAAAGTGACAGTGAGCTAAAAAGAGGTCCTGAGCATACATTCAACGACTTATTAAGTTTAGTATTTTAAGTTGAGCAATGCTATTAGGAGAGTTTGCTTATAAATTTTTAAGCTACTAATGTTATTAAGAGGTTTTACTTAATTATTAAATGAATCATTTAAGAACATCTCCAACCGTTGTGTATATTTTTTGGTATAAATCTGATGTGTTAGATTATTTATTTTTAGTTTCAACTATTGTTTTATACTTTTTGTGTAAAAATATATTCCCTAATAATAATCAATCACCTGTCATGCCATGCCCCACATAAATTTTACAAACTTACTTAGTATAGGGTTGATTTTTTTAATCTTATAAGAAATGAAATATATTAATGTGACTGCGTAAAATGCACAATAATTTTACACATTAATAACATAACAATGTATCTTCAGCATGAGAATAAAAAATAAAAAATAAAAAATTACACGTGAGAGCTGTTGGATTCATCATGTTCATGTCTGTCTTTTACTACATCTTTTCTTGAACGTGTATTTGGGACCTTTGGACAGTGATTCTGTGTTTTATAATGGGTAATGGGTTTTGACACGTTGTTTCTTGGCATCTTCTTTGGTCTTGGGATAATAAACGGCTGTGCCAATTGAGACACTCCTACGCTATTTAAGCAGATCTCCGCTTTAATAGCTCCAACTTACTAACTAATTTCCCCGCTCTTTTTCTTTCTTTCTTTTTTTTTTATTCCCAAACAGGAGGACACAAAACTCCACTTCACTTTCCTCCCTTTTTCTCTTCCCACTTTCCTTCGTTTTCTTTCCATCCAAACATGCACTCTGCAACCTTCAAAACACCTTCTTTTCCTTCTCCTTATCCTTCTTCTCCGTCTTACTTTCCAATAATATCTTGCCCTAATCCTAGATGGATTCAATTCAACCCTAAAAATAAAAGCGAGAGAGAATTATTCTTTAAATCTCTCAAATGTATTCACTCTCACTGGAAATTTCACTCTTTATCATCTCGTCATCCGTTAAAATCTCAAACTCGAAACCCTAACCAGTCGGCGTCATGCTTGGCGGTCACTGTGCCGTCTCCGGCGGGACTCTCGGGCGTAGCTGACAGGCTTCACAGTTTGATCTCGGAATTTAAGTCTCTGTCCGAGCCAATCGATCGCGTGAAACGGTTGTTACATTACGCGAGTACTCTCCCTCCGTTTGACGAGTCGGCGCGTGTGCAATCGAACCGAGTCATGGGCTGCACGGCTCAGGTGTGGTTGGAGGTGAACATGGATTTGAATGGGGCGATGAGGTTCAGAGCCCATAGCGATTCAGAAATCACCAAGGGGTTCTGTTCCTGTTTGATTTGGGTACTGGATGGGGCGGCGCCGGAGGAGGTGGTGGCGGTGAAGACGGAGGATATGGTGGAGATGAATGTGGGATTGGCTGGTAGGGCTCATTCGAGGGTCAATACTTGGCATAATGTGCTGATTAGTATGCAGAATAGAACGAAGGCTATGGTTGGTGAGAGAGAAGACAAGCTTTTGCCGGAACATTTCCCTCCTTTGGTTCTCACCGTAGATGATATCGCCGCCAAGGGAAGTTACCCCGAAACCCAGGTCTGTCCCAACTCTCTCCCTATATATATATATATATCTGTTTATTGTTCTGTTGCTTTTGATTATATAAACACATGCATATGCTATAATATTGAAATTTTGTTTGTGGGTGTTATAAATTTTAATGAAAGGAATCTTGGTTTTTTTTAATGTATGGCTGTTGCATGATGACTTGGATATTGATTCTCTGTAAGACTGTAACATGAATTATTGGTGGTATGCAGACAATGAAAGCATATTTTTTTAGGAATTTGGCAGAATTCAAGCGAAAATTATAATTTTAGTGTGAGGAGGGTGTGGGAGGAGAGAAGGATATGGAAGAATTGCTTCTAGTGGACAATGAAGTTGAGTATCCAATTTGCTTAGTGATAAGACCAGTTTACCAACCATTGACTATGTTATTTGAAATCATTGTTAAGTGATTTTTTTACAAAAGAATGTCCCACTTGCTTCTTTAGATAAGTTAATGTTTTAAATGGGTCCATGTCAAGAGAATATCCTTGTAATGAAGTTGGAGTTTTTTTCTTTTTGCTCCTTTTTATTTAAATCCATTTCCAAAGGTAGCTGGATACTGTTATCTGGACAAGAATATCCTTTTGTATTGCACAAATGACTTAACAGTCTCGAATGTTATTCCATACTACTTCATGAAAAGGCTTGGAATTAGTTGAAGAGGTTTATGCCTGGCTGCGATTGCTAACAACTAGAATCACCAACCAGATATCCCCCTTTTGGTTCTAGGCAATATTTTCCTTAAAGGGCATTCGAAATTGGATCTAGCTGCTATTGGAAGTCAATATGTCCTTTTTTATTTTTTATTTTTTTTTTACAATTCACTTAAAATACATCCTAGTATATATGCCTGTGAACAAATAGATCAATGGTCATATGCATGGATAGATGCAGAAGAGAAAAACAAACTGTTAACCCCCATGAATTGCTAGATGAAATAAACTTGATTGCTTATTTGGTGAGAAACAAATGTAAGACTACCAAAAATATTTGTCAACCAACTAATTTATAGCGTATTATATTTTGGGCCACTCTTTAACAGTTTGAGTTTCAGGACAAATGGTTATATTTCAGAGCTTTAGTTCTTGAGGTCTTGGGTTAAAGTATCTTCATTTGCGCCCTTCTCTTATTTTGTTCGTCTGTTTGAAATCCCTCACATCTGTTTTCTTCTCCACTTGCGATGGTCACATATGAGAGAGAACGTGAGATCTTGATTGAACTATTGGGCCCATTTGCTATTTCCAACAAGGTGTGAACCAAATCTTTTGCACTAATTAACAATATGACACAAGCCACCATTTAATTTTTAACTATTAATATTATGGTCCATTTGGTAATAAGGAAGTGCGGGAGGGAGAATGAGGGGTGAAGGAAAAGAAAGAAGGATAGACTTTTAATGGTTTGGTAAGACAGAAGGGAAGTGAATGAAAGAGAGGAGGTGGGTCTTTGTCTATGGGTCCCCCATATCCTTTCCTCTCAAAAGTTTTGAGTATGGAGGGGATGGGTTTCCCATTCCTTTTTACATACATGTCCCTCAAGAAAAAAAAACCTTGTGCAAAAGTTAGAACAGTAAAATCACGTATTAACTTTCCTTCTTTCCTCCATACTTAATCAAACAAAGAGAGGAAAAGATCCAATCTTTTTTTTTTTTTCAAGGGATACCTTTTCATCCATCCTACCTTTCCTTTCTTGAGTTTCCATCTTTCATGTGAGATAATGCATTAGTCGGGTTATAAAATCTGCATCTGCATTGAATGTAAACGAACTTGTAATTCATTAATAGTTTTGAGCAAAGTTATCTTCTAACTGGTTTGGAGCCACAAAGAAAATTATGCTAGGCTGCGTTACCAAGCTTAGCGGTATCAACCTCTTACCTCCCAAAGGGAGGCCAGGGGTTCAAGTCTCAGAAGAGACAAGTGTGTGTGAGTACCAACTAGGAAAAAATATATATATATGCTAGGCTGCGTTTGGATTAATGTGAACTAGACGGATTTTGATTTGATCCTTCAAAGGTTATAGCTTAGATTTCGATTTCAATGTGATCCATGGATGATTTTGAGAGCCTTATTTCAATGGGTCTGAAATCAAAAGGTGGACAAAGTTATTTGAATCCATTCCATGAAAGATTCTAGTTGGATATATCTTTGCTACCTTGACTCAAACTTCTCCCTCATCTCTCCTGATCCTTACTACAATAGCCTTTCTTAAATACTAGTGGATGTGAACCACATTCCCTCCTGTAATATCTATCAGTCCAAATACAACCTAAATGTCTTGTGTCTTCTGATTCTTATGCATTTGCCAGCAAAGCATGTAAATTGTTTTGTTACAATAGAATACAACATTTCTGTAACATGTTCGGAAATTGATGGAAGTGAGAGAGTTCTTATAAAGTTCGTTGCTTTTCATGCTTGAGGAAAGTTTTGGTCATTCTAATCTGTTGCTATGAATTTTCTTGGTATATCGGAATTCTAAGATGCATCTTTTGATTGCAGGCAAGATTTGTCTTCTGACAAGTTGAGATTAAAGAACTTGTCAGTGTAAAGATGAGGATGTGTATGTGTGTGGATTCCAAATGTATGGAGAAATTTCTTCTTATGGACAATAAAGTTGAGTGTCCAATTTCTTGGCGACAATGGGACTGGTTTACCAACAATCGTTGTGAAGTCGTTGTCAAAATAATCTTAAAAGAGAAAAAAGCAGATCGCACCTGCTTCTTCAGAAGGTTAAAGATCTCAGAAGGGTCAATTTCAGAGGTTCCATTAGAAGATTCCTCTACATACCTAACCTTTTGCTTAATTTTCTTTTAATCCATTTCTTAGTGTACAAGCTTGAAACTTTTATTCTGAACATGATTATCGTCGATTATTGTAAGGATGAGTTATTAGCCTTTCTGTTGTGGTTATCCTGTCTGGAGTCGGATAGTATCAAAGGAGCCCTGGCTCATAGATGATCTTGGTTTACATCCAGCCTCATGGCAGGACTTAAATTGACCAGTAAAATGGCAGGCCAGGATTTGTAATTGAAGAATTGTCGAGCAGAACTTGAATGGGTAACAGAAATTGCGTTAGGTATCATTTGGAGGATCATTTCAGTAGACATTGGAATTCAAATTCCTTGTTAATTCCTTCCACCTGCATGCATGTTGTTGTGTTAATAAAATTATAATAATGGTTACATTTATAGATGGATATAGAATAAAATGCTAAAAATTCATGAATTGGTGCATGAGATAGATTTGGCCACTCATCTCGTGAGATTCAAATGTAATATGGTCCAGTACTAAAAGTATTGGTCATGAAATGAATTTATAAAACACTGACGAACTAGGAGTGAATCCAAATTTGTACACAGATGAATTGATTGTATGGCACAGGCGGTGATCTGATTTCTAAAGGTCTCATTTTTATGGGGATAGTTTCTATAATCACTAGAAATATGCTGTTACAAGTGTGAAGTCCACTTAGAAGGTCTGCATCTGGGTGCAAGTAAAACTCATACTTTACTAGTAATTCCGAGGATTGATAAATGTGTAACTACTTGAGGAGCACACAAAAGATTTGAAATTTGTAATTCTAAATGATTTGCAGAAAAAGGACCCTCATCTCTTGGTAAGATAATACTAAATGTTGGAGGAAAGTTAGGTATATTGATCATGCTAATTGCTCATGTATCATTCTTGAGTTTCCACCAATTAACGTATTATAGTTAAACACCTGCGTTTAGATGCAGCGGTAGGTGGGTTCAAGTCTGAGGACAGTTTTTTTGTGCGAAAAGGCCACAGGTTAGATCTGTACCCGGTCTATCTCTCCCAGCACCCTTGTTTAATGGAAGCCATGCTTGCTAATGGCATTTTAATTAAACATTTGTGCTCATCTTTTTCTTCTATTTTTCATTATTATAAATATGTTCTTTTTTCTTTTTTAATTTGTTCAACAAATGCTTCTTTTTGTTTTGTATTCTTCAAACATCTGTGTACACCTTCTAATATGTTACCATTTGCATTCCTCATTGCTTAAGAATTTGCCAGCAGAAGCACTTGTCTAGTTCCATTGCAATAGAAAACATTCATACAACACATCATCACTATGGAAGTGAGGAGTTTGCATACAACTTCAGGTTCTGATTCTTGAGGAAAGTTAAGCTGCATCATTTAATTAGAGGCAAATCTTTTGTATTTTGATAAGATGAAGGTTAGAGAATCTGTCCACGTACTGAGAAAGAATTTGGCATTGTTGCCCATTTTTATGTGAATTGAAAATTCCAGTGTCTTAGCTGACATGAAGAAGTTGTGGCCTTACGTTCATATATCTGATTCATTGGTTATAGCAGATCCAGCAGTCAAAATGGCGAAAGGTTTTTGACAATTTATCTGTCCTAGGTGCTGATTTCATGTCAGAAAATGTGCATTAAATCCTTATCAGGCTGGCTTTTGCAAGGTATTCTTATCTCACTTATTTATTTCTTTATTTTATTTTTTTATCTTGGTTGACATATATGACCAGTAGATGCAGACACACATTCTTTGTTGATCTTTCCATATAAAAATAAATAAATTCTATTAAATGAGATTTCTGTGTGCGTTCTAATGAAGCATATTTCATTCTTCATATGTTATCACCAGTCTCTTCTTTTGGTGTTACATTTATATAAATACTAGTTCTGCAGGTCAATTTTCTTTTTCTGTTTCCCTATTTTCCTTAGCATCTTGATGGTGGCAGCTTGGTAATGTCAAATGAACACATTGGTTGCTCTTTTCTGATGCTGCTTCCTCTGCATATAAGAATTTCTTTGGGCAACTTCAACCTTACATCCTTCGTTGCATGTAACATATGAACACTTTGTTAAAGACAAAAATGCGTGCTCAGGAACTCATGCCAGAAATTACATGGGCTAATGTAGTGAAAACCACATATATCTAAAAATCATTACTCCTTGTCAACATCCTCAGTTTAACACGTCTATTTTGATATTTATTGTTTTGATCATACACTAACTGGTACCTGATCCCTGCTGTTGGTCTTTTCTTGTCAATTGCTTATGCAAGTTGAGTATATCTTGTAAGGAATTTTCTCTGGTTTCAACTCTGAATGCATGCTATGAGCCTAATTCCTATATGGGTGCAAACACTGCGGAGCTGTTGCAGCAAATGTTAATATGTGACAACCTTATCAGAAAAGAAAGAAAATAGTCATATGTGACAAAAGAAGTGATTTCCGAGATATATCCAGAACACAGTAGACACCCTATCAGATCATTGTTAGTTTGCTACATCCCATGCTCTATAACAATGCAAAGTCTTATTTACAAGCACAAGAAGTAAATTTATAATTTGCACGACAGCTTGAAAATTGTGGTGGAATCTGATTGTTTTGGGTACTTGTTTAATGCATTAGAAGAGGATATAGATAATTATCTGTTTTTTGTTTCTTAATGTTTATGACATTCAAAATATTTGTGTTAAGATGTTTCTCCTGAGATCTCCATCCAGCCTGCTTGCTTTTATCCCTCCTTTATATGATTGGTGTGGAATCAATAGTTGCATTTATTACTGGTGTTTACTGTAGTCCTTATTGGTTACAGAGTGCCAGGCATAGCAAGGCAATTTGGAATTCGTATTCAGTTGCAAACTCAAGCAGTCAGATGGATGAATTGGTTAATCGTACCTTTTATAGCTGGTTCTCCATTTAAGACTTGTAAAGCGTCAAATGTTTGGGAACTGAATCAGGGATGGTGACTTCCATTATTGAAGCTGTTCGCTGATTATTTTTATGTCAAGACCTTTTTGCAAAGAACAAAAGTTAGCATTGAGATCTCTTTCCAGTCTGTTAAGACTCATTGTGAAGAACATCAATGAATTTGTTGAAGGGGATTCGATTAATTACATTCAAGCGTGATTTTATAAAACTCATTTTTATTTCCGGGGTATCAAGTTTTGAATGGAATTCATGATGGCTGGGCTTCTTGTCTTCGACTTGATCCTAATGACGACTGCAGTGGTCTATGTACCATTTAATGGTTAATCAAGACGTTCAAGGTAAGCAATTTCCATTTTCCACACTACGGCATACTCATTTTTAGTCAACACGAATTAGGTAATGAGAATATTATATTGGCCAAGTCGGGTTCAATATTTCTCTTCTGGTCCTCTGGAGCTAATCTTGGTGAAACTAGTTTCTGTAGTCATATTGTTGATATGTTCTAAATTGATTGGCCAATTATTCTTGATCTCATCTTACACTGACATTGTGTTCTCAAGACCAAATAAAAGGAAAAATCTTAGGTTGTGTTGATTTAGGAAAAAATAAAATCTAAGGTTGTGTTCACGTATTCTTTTGGGGGTTGTGCATGTGCTTCTAAATATCATTTCCAATGTTTATGTTCCTGCTTCCTGAACTAGCAATGACAGAGTACCGAGTATCTTTTTACGGGGATTGCAAGAAAATTCTTCCAATGCCATGACAAAGCTCACTGCAGAACATGCGGTCATGCCAAGACAATGCCCATTTTTGAGTTTACAATGCTGGTACTACTGTATGCGATGATTAAATAAACAATGGCATCAGCCAAAATTTTGGAATGATTGCTTTTGTGCTTTGGTTTGTATGGCTTTATTGTTCATGCTCGTCTTTGCTTCTTACAAGAAAAATGCAAAATTTTGAAGTCTTTTTCTTGTTTTCCACCCTCTTGTGAGGGTAGTGTTTCCTTCAACCACAGGAGGCTTTGAATCTTTTGATATACTGCACAAATTGAACACTATACACTGTTTGGTTTAAACCTAATGAGCAGTATAACTTCTTTCCTTTTAAAATTAGCATAAAGTCAAAAATATTTTATTTGAATGTCACCTACCCACCCACCCTATTCTATTGGGGTCCGTTTGGTTAGTGTTAAGTAACCAGAAAGGAAAAGAAAAGGAAAATATTTGAATTTTTTGGAAGTTTGGTTAGAAGGAAAGTGAAAGTTTTGGGAAAAATAGGATTCCCGCATCAGAAAATTTTCTTCGTGCAAAAAACACACGAAAATTCATTTTCTCACTGAAGTTGTGCATTTTATATTTTACTTTCCTATTATACCCA
>JAOTQH010266496.1:0-10938 GCA_025631255.1 Cornus kousa | reverse complement strand
CCCCGAATTCTTTGGACAAGCATGAAGAAGTGTGTGTTGTGAAAAAATGTTTTGGCAATGAAATTTCACAAGGTGTACCTTCCAAAATGATTTCAAAGGATGTTTTAAAACCAAGTGTGGTAAAGGCATGAAAGCCCAAGAATTTCTTTGACAAAGGATCATCAACTCCATTTGAATCAAATCCAACAAGTTCCCTAGGGAATAGTTTGTTGGGTGGGGTTCAAAATTCATTTCACTCCATCAAGAAGGGGATGCATTACAAGATTTTTGATCTGAGCTAAAAGAGCCCAACGTCTTACTAGAGACGTTAAACACTAGTGATTCATAGGGTTTACAACCCTACTCCTTCCGCATTTCTATTTTACTTTCATTCCTTGCGTCGTCTAGATATATTTTTGGATCATAAAATTGTTGCGACTTTTCTAGAGAATGTATGCACTTTCATTTTTGAATTAAGCATTTAGTGCATTTTCGATTGATCACAAAAGGAAGTTCGATCGATTGAACATTATTTCTGCATATTCCCACCTCTCTGTTCTATCGTGCAAAAATTTCCTGCATATTTCATCTCTTTGTGTATCATATGAATTTTTTCTCAGATCAATCTAAAAATTCTTTGATTGATCCAGTTTTCTCTTGGATCGATCTCAGTTCTATACTTAGAATTTTTTTTTGAAACGTTGAAAAACCACCTCTCTGTGTATCGTTTGAAAATCCCTGCAGGTTTTTACCTGTTGGATCGATCGAGATTCGATCGATCAACCATTCGATCGATCTGTGTTCTCCAGTTTGACTTTGACTTTTCAAATTTCAAATTTATTTTTGTTTTGTTTTTAATTTTTTTAAAAAAACATTTTTTACATTTCAAAAATCCAAAAAGATTTTGTATTTTCAAAAATTCAAACATATTTTGTCGTCTTGTGGGTTCGATCGATCCATTCAATGTCATGATATCCATTTTTGATCGATCGAATCACTCCTGTGGTCGATCGAACATGTCAGGATCAGTTTTTTTAAAATGACCCAAGGGTCATTTAGATCGATTTCTACATCGATCTAAAGCGCACTCTCTCTTTCTCTCCTGGCGGTCATTTCTTCAACTTTCCCATCCGGCGAGTTCTCCAAGCTTCAAAACTTCCATCCTCACACTCGATCTCATTATCTCTCCTTTGGTCCACTTCTCTCCTTTGTTTTTGGTAAGTTTTAAGTTTTGTTTTCATTTTCAAGCTTCAAACTAGTGTTTTCCATGTTTCCATGTTTAAATTTATAGCTACCATGTTGATTTGTTTCCATGTTTGAAGCTTCTAAGCATGTGTATATATATGTATACATTTTTTATATATTTTGTTTCCAACTTTAATTTCGGGGCTCACGTGCCAATTTAAGTGACCATTTGTGACTTGTTGAAGTATAGAGGGGCTCACGAGACAGTTCGGATGCCCCCATGTTGTCCACATCACAGATCCGTGACTTTTCATGTTTTTCTATGGTTCGATCGATCAAACCCAAGCTTAGATTGATCTCAAACATGTCATGATCGATCCAACTTGGATCGATCCCATTTTTTTTCATGATCGATCGAACTTCACTGCTTCACATGTTGATGCCCCTGCCCCCTCATTTGTGTTAATGCTATTATAATTATGCCTAATGCCTATGTTTTCCACATTGGTTGCATTCTATACTTATTATGTTTAGCATGTTTCATGTGTTTGATCATTTAATGCTTATATTTGGCTGCATTATCACATACTTATATTTAGTATGTGCATACCTTCTGAGTTATCCATTTTCATTTGACAAGCATGTTTCTATCTACTGTGCATTAAATTTTATATTTCACATATCATTTCCTGTTACTGACTTTATTTGCAAGTGTTTCTTTCTTTTGCAGACCATGACTAGGTACAAAACCATGGCGAACCGGGCATGTGACTGACGAATCCGGCGATTGGTGGAGGAGCTTGAGGAGCCAGCTCCTACTCAGGAAGCTGACCATTTCTCCTCTTATGCAGCTGCCTCTTCATCTTCTTCAGCTCAGGAGACGGTACCCACGCCACCTCATGCGCCTTTTCTAGCACCACCAGCACAGCCTGGCATGGCCCATGACCAGGTTGAGCCTCGATTTCTGCCACTTTTAGTGGCGCAGAGTTAGTGTTCGATGAAACTTTCTTTGCCTAGTCGACCCTGACCAAGTGGGCCTATGATGAGATCTACCAGTGCAATATGTCTTCTATTTTGGCCCCAGTAGCCAATCCGATTTACCCAAGGCTTGTTCGGTTGTTCTACCAAAATCTTCGACCGACCCCGAGTAACCTGGCTAAGTTGTGGACCACTATAGATGGCCATTCCATCCGCATTATAGTTGAGACTCTTGCTACAGCCTCTCGTGCCCACACATCTGCCCTCCTGGCTTTGATTATCCAGTTCTCCGGCAGCCATCTTATTCAGCCATGGCCACAGTACTTAATGGCCCTGCTAGTGCTGGCGAGACATTTTCCATCAGGACCTACCTGCCAGACGACCTATAGTTCTTTGATTCGGTATTGTACCGAAATGTTTTTATGGCACGGCACAAGATTCAGAGACGGGTAGACTTTTTAGCAGCCCTCTATGCTTTCTATACTGGTCACTGGTTCTTAGTCAATGCCCTCTATTGGATTATCATGATGAAGTTCTATGACTCCTTCGTCAGTAAGAAAAAGCCCAAGCGGGCTAAGTTCTTTCCCTTTGTGCACTTGATCACTCAGATCCTTCGGGACTAGCATTATATTATTGATCAGTCGACCAATGTTAATTATAATCGACCCTTGCATTAGCACAAATAATTGTAAATAGGGCTATTGTTCGTGTAAGTTGAACCATAGGGATTACTAGTTTATGGCTACCAAGGTCTTTTAAAATCACTTTTAGTTTGATAAAAGAAGTGTAGAGTTTTATTTGGTTTGTCACTTGATACTTGAAATTAAATTGTGCACAAATAATAAATTAAAAGAAATTAAGATGAAGGAAATCTAGGTAGAGAGGACTAGGGAAGTGAATCCACTACCTACCCTATAAACATGCTAGATTATGATTAACTTGGGGAAACAACATTTATATGTGATTATGATATGTAGCAACACATGGTTGCTACATTATCTTCAAGAAATTCATTAAATCAAAAGGGAAGAATAACCTATCAAAGTTTCACATGCTTGAACCACCTAAACTAGGGTGCAGCCTTAGACATGCTCACTAAGCTAGAGATTACTAAGCCCTCAATCAAATGATAGAAGTACATGAAGTCAAGAGTTAAGATTAATCCATCAAAAGGAGGCCCTAAGCTATGGACTATCAAGTTTCTCATAAACCATGCCATTAAAACCATTTAACAATCTCATTTCCATTGTCACTATGAAAATGCAAGCCATACAACCATGGGAACATATAATCTAAGACATGATAATAGATTCAACATGATTATTTATAGAAGTTAATATCCATTACAAGGAAGGGCTTTATCACCTCCCTAAAAAGGGAGTTAGTTGCCTATGGATGCAAATGAGGAAGGAGAAGAAGTAGTCTTACCCTCCATTTTCGCACCTAGGAGCTCCAAGACACACAAACCCTCAAGCTCCCAATATTTCTCTCTCTAGAACCTTACCAAAAAAGTTAGATGAGATCTTACAACTATACAAGCCTTCTCTATACTCAAGATAGCCTCCCAACCACTCCATTTTCATGGCCCAAAGCCCTTAGACAAAATGCAGAGCAATCCCCTAATTAAGGGGATAATATTAGGTGAAGAGGAGAGATGGCCATGCCCTCTATTATGCAAAACAGCGGGCGCCCGCGCTTTGGTAAACTTTCTGCTAGATTTGGTGGGTGCCCACAAGGGCAGGGCAGGTACCCGTGCTTTGGCGAACTTTCTGCCCAAAATTGCTGGCCCTGCGGGTTCCTTGTAGGGGCTTACAGCTCCTTGCAGGGGCCTGCAACTCCTTGCTCTGAATTATATCTTGATTTAGCTTTAGCTCAGCCCGATGACATGATCATTGTTCTTAACACTTTTTGTGGAGAGAACCTTGAGTTCAATGCTTCACTGGCTTGGCAAAAATGAAGGTCCCCAGCAACGGCATGCTTTGATCTTCAAGATTTCATCAAAGCTTCACTTTTAACTATCTTTAGGGAACCAACCTGAAAGTAAACAAAAACACGCAAATAAAGCTAATATATACAATATGATCGACTAATGGACTTAAGTAATGCAAATAAGATCGCTTGAATATGCAATATTCGGCGTTTATCAACCTTATCTTCTTTGATGGAATGATGATGATGGAAAAGGAAGATTTGATGATTAATGGAGATCGAGAAGGTGAAAAACAAGTTTGAAAAGGTAAAGAAGGTAGGGTTAGAAGGTGGGAGACGTAGTGTGTGAAGATAGAAGGGAAGAAGTGGAAAATATATAATGAAAGGGGCAATTTATAAAAACAAAGCTGGGCTCGGGTTCCTCCAACTGGGTATTCGCGTCTGGACGTAAGAGCTGGAGTTCGGACACGAACTGTATTGGTGTGTGATTTTTGGCAGTGATATGGCTCGAGAATGATATATATAGAATGGTGTATGGATGCTGAAAATGGTGTCCGGATGCGGGAGCTCCAAAGGTTAGCATCCAGATGCGAGTTCTTGCGTCCGAACTCCAATGTGCCCAGTTCCTTTGATAGATTGTTGTTTGAAGACTCCCAAAAATGTTACCTTAACCTTTTTATGATTATAAAAACCCACGATGACCACTGGAATGGAAATCTAAATGATTCTTGAAGAATGCAAAGTTGAGTTTCTATTTAGGCATTTTTAGAGATTTTTGGTTTATAGTAACAAGGAAATAAAGAAGTTTAGAATGGAAAAAATTTGCTTCCTTATAGTACTAAATTTAATGTCGATAGCTAGATGATATGGGAATCTATCTAGTCCTCATAAATTGGATCCGTCAAGATGATGGAATCCATATATCCGACTGGCACTAGATTGTCAATGTAAGGCTTAAGCCGCTGACCATTGACTTTAAAAAAATTCCCATTCTTTGGGTCTTGTAGCTCAACTGCACCGTGGGGGAAGACATAAATGATTATGAAAGGACCTTTCCAGCGTGAAGGAAGCTTCCCAGGGAAGAGTTGCAATCAAAAATTGAAAAGGCAAACTTTTTGACCCGAAGCAAAAGACTTATTGACGATATGCTTGTCATGGAATGCTTTAGTCTTTGCTTTATAAATTTTAGCATTTTCATAAGCCTCATTCCAGATTTCTTCTAGCTCATTGAGCTGCAATTTTCAGTTAGAGCCGGCTTGATCAAGATTAAAATTGAACCTTTTTATGGGCTAAAAGGCACAATGCTCTAATTCAACCGGAAGGTGACATGCCTTACCGTAAACAAGCCCGTATGGCGACATACCAATTGGCATCTTAAACGTAGTTCAGTAAGCCTATAGCGCATTATTCAATCGTAATGACCAATCTTTGCGACCCAGTCAAACCGTCTTTTCAAGAATATACTTGATTTCCCGATTTGAGACTTCCACATGACCACTTGATTGAGGATGGTATGGTGTGGCAACCTTGTGAGTGACAGAGTACTTAAGGAGGATGAATCGAAGATAGCAATTGCAAAAATGAGATCCTCCATCACTTAAGAGTGCTCTAGGTGTACCAAATTGACTGAATATGTTCATTTGAATGAACTGGACCATTGTACTATGGTCATTGGTTATGGTTGCCTCAGCCTCTATCCATTTAGATACATAATCCACCGCTAAGAAAATGTAAACATAGCCATATGAAGATAAAAATGGTCCCATAAATTTATTCCCCATGCATCAAAGATTTCGATAATTAGAATGGAGTTCAGTGGCATCATATCCCTTTTAGACATGGCCCCAAGTTTTTGACATCGCATAGAAGACTTGCAAAAATTGTAAGCGTCCCTGAATAATGATGACCAATAAAATCTACTTTGAAGGACTTTCGATGAAACCTTTTTAGCACTGAAGTGTCCTCCACATTCAAGAGTGTGGTAGTATTTCAAAATATTTTAGACATCAGATTCAGGAATGCATCTCCGGATTATTTGATCTGGGAAATACTTTAACAATTTCGGGTCTTCCAAAAAGAAAACTTCGATTTGAGCGAAGAACCAGTCTTTCTCTTGTTTAGACCATTGAGATGCAATTTTTCCAACCGCAAGATAATTGACAATGTCAGCAGACCAAGGAGGCGACATATAAGAAATCTGAAACAGTTGCTCATCCGAAAAGGAATCATGAACTGGAGAAAAATGTGAAGTGTTCTCAATAAAAAACCTAGAGAGGTGGTCTACCACCACATTGTCAGTTCCTTTCTTGTCCTTACTCTTAGAGTAAGATTATCTAACAAATGAGTCGAGGTTTGGTCTCTTTCTTTTCAAGTAGATGCCTCAACGCGGCATGATCTGTGAAGACAATGACCTTGGATCCAAGAAGATATGAATAGAATTTATCTAAGGCATAGACAACTGCTAGCAACTCTTTCTCAATTGTTATATAATTCAATTGAGCATCTAAGAGGGTCTTACTAGCATAGTAAAGGGCATGGGGAGTTTTATCCACATGCTGGCCCAAAACAACACCTAATGCATAATTGGATGCATCGCACATTATCTCAAAGGGAAGAGACCAATTAGGTGGTTTCATGATTGGGGCAGAAGAGAGTAGTGAATGGAGCTTCTTAAAAGCTTCTTAACATGCCTCATCAAAGTTGAAATTAGTGTCCTTTTCAAGAAGATGTCATAAAGGCCGAGATATCTTACTGAAATTCTTAATGAAGCGGCGATAAAAGCTAACATGGGCTAGAAAAGATCGAATTTGTCTCACCGAAGAGGGAGGAGGAAGGCTATGAATTAATTTAACTTTTGCCTTATTAACCTCAATCTATCTTTAAGAGATAATGTGTCCTAAGACAATCCCTTCTTGTACCATGAAGTGACTCTTCTCCCAACTTAAGATCAGATTGGTATCCTTACATCTTTGAAGCATAAGTGATAGATTATAGAGACAAGAGTCAAAAGAAGATCTAAAGACAGAAAAATCATCCATGAATACTTCAAGAAATTTTTTGACCATATCAGAAAATATGGACATTATACATCTCTGAAAAGTGGTCGGTGTATTACACAACCCAAAGGTCATGTCATGATAAATGAAAGTTCTAAAAGGATAAGTGAAGGTGGTCTTCTCTTGATCTTAAGGATCTATAGCCACTTGGTTATAGCCAGAATAACCATCAAGAAAATAATAGCAACTTTGACCAGCTAACCTTTCTAGGATTTGATAAATGAATGGAGGTAGAAAATGATCTTTCTTAGTTACAGAGTTAAGTTTCTGGTAATCTATGCACACACGCCATCCAGTGGTGGTGCCTTGTGGTGGGAGTTCTCCCGCTGAATTTTCAATGACGGTGAGGCCGGACTTCTTTGGAACAACTAAAGTAGGGCTTACCCACTTGCTATCCGAGATGGGGTAGAAGATTCTCACATCTAATAGCTTGATTACCTCTTTCATGACATCCTCCTTCATGTTAGGATTCAACCGGTGTTGCACCTCTTGGGAAGGTGTCACTTCTTCCTCCAAAAGAATGCGGTGCATGCAAATGGAGGGGTCAATTCCTTTTTAATCAGCCACTGACCAACCAGCTTCTTTGTGCTCTTGTAACAACGCTAAAATGATGTTTTATTGGTCTTGAGAAAGATCCGATGCAATAATGACCGGAAGAGTTTTGTTTACACCAAAAAATATATACTTAAGATTAACTAGGGGTGGCTTTAACTCAAGTTGAGGTGGAGATTTTAGCGAAGGGACAAGAGGAGTGTTGGAAATCAATGGAAGAGGTTCCTTTGGCACTTTCCAAGAAGGAAAGTCTGAGATTGCATTGGCTTCAAGCAAATAATTGACTTCTTTAATAGATTAATCAATATCGTAATTTTTGAAGTCAAAATGAGCTAAGCAAGTTTCAAGAGGATCTTAATTTAAAATAAATGGAAGAGATTCTTCAACCATTTCATCAATAATGTCAAGAGAAAAACACTTACATTCCCCATGAGGATGTTGAGAAGCACTAAAAAGGTTAAGCTTCACCTACATATTTCCAAAAGAAATATCCATCACCCTGGTTCGACAATTAATTAAAGCATTAGCCGTATCTAAGAAGGGCCAACCAAGGATCATAGGAATATGTCTTATTGGATTATGGACTGGTTCAGTATCTAGAACCATAAAGTCTATCGGGAAGTAAAAGTTGTCCACCTTGATGAGTACATCCTCAATGATACAACGAGGTTATTTTACAGATCTATCCGCAAGTTATAGGACAACTGAAATGGATTTGAGTTCTCCTAAGCCAATTTGCAAGTATACTGAGTAAGGAATCAAATTTACACTTGATCCTAAGTTAATGAGGGCCTTTTCTATCTCATTACCTCCAATGACACACAAGATTGTCAGGGCACCCGGATCCTTAAACTTTGGAAGTGTATTATGCTAAATGATAGCACTTGCTTGCTCAGTTAACCTCACCTTTTTGGGGAATATTACTCTTAGAAGTGCATTTTTGAGTACACAAATTTTTAAATTTTTTTGCATAAGGTGAAATTTTCTTAATGGCATCAAGGAGAGGAATTTTGATCTTTACTTGCTTAAAGACTTCAAACATTTCCTGAATTTTATCGCCCTTTTTCCAAAAATGTGTGGACTCTATAAGGCATTGAGGAAAAGGAGCCTTGGGCTCATAAGATGTCTCAACATTTTGGATTAGTGGATTTGGAATTTCTGGATTAACTTTCAGATTTTTGGATAAAAAAGTTGAATCCTTTTCAATTTTTTCATCAACCTTATTGTCCACAATTCTTCCACTCCGAAGTGTGGTGATTGCTTGAACTTGCTCAAGATTTGATCCACTCGGAGGAGTGATTTCATCAATCCTATATTGCCCTTTTGAGTTCACCACAGGTTGAGCTGGGAGTTTTCCAATGTCTTTCTTGTGAAGCTGATTTATAGAATTAGCCAATTGTCCCAGTTGGGTTTCAATATTGGCTATTGATTGGAAATGAGTACTAACCAATTACACAGTTGATTGAATACCATTAATGGTAGCCATTATCTACTTATTGGAGTTTAATAGCTCATCCAATTGGGACTGTTAAGAAAGAATAGGATTATGATTAGAAAAATTCACATTATAAGAAAGAGGACGGTTGCTTGAAGAAGCTTGAAATGGCCAGTTCATGCACTGAGAATTTGATTGAGTTGATTGCCTATGACCTTGAAATGATGAATTTTGTGGGGTTTATTGCCTCCATGAGAAATTTGGATGATCACTACAACCCAGGTTATATGTATTAGAGTAAGGATTATTTCTCGGGTGAGAGAACATGGCATTGGCCTGTTCTAACATTCCTTCAGAAAATTGCTGCGGTGTGGGGGCAATCTTCTGCATTATAAAAAGTACTTGTACAATGTGCACACATAGCACTAGATGAAGAATTATGAGAAGATGGGAGATGTGGTTCCACAAGCTGACACTTCCTTAGAAAATCTTGAAGTCTCTCCCATGTCTAATAGAATATTTCCCCATTAATTTGGGAGAAGCTAAGAATGGATCGACGCATTTGGTTAGTCTTACTCACAACATAGTACTTTTTAAGGAATTCTTGTTGCAATTGGACCCACGAAGTGATGGAATTTGCAACAAGAGAGTTCAACCAATACTTTGCTCTATCTTCCAAAGAGAATGGGAATAAAAGCATATGAAGTGCATCTTGGACGAAATCCGTCATTTTGATGGTGGAACAGATTTACAAAAACTCATCAAGATGTTTATAAGGATCCTCATTATCAAACCTATGATATGTTGGAAGCATTTGAATTATGGTAGATTTGATCTTATAATGATGAGCTTCAACATTGGGCATGATAATGCATGATGGAGACGTATATGTAGAGGGTACAAAGTGATCCCTTAGAGTCATTGGAGCTAACTTTTCATTTTCAGCTCTAGGATTTTCAACTCTAACATTTTTTAGATTATTTTGTTCATCAGCCATATTATCTACTTCAATTTCAAGTTTTCTTATAGCTTCAGGATCCCTAAGGTTCCTTCTTTGTTTCCTAAGAGTTCTTTCAAGTAAAGCAATATCTATTGATTCCTCAAGATGTGGTAAAGACGATGATCTACGACCAACCATCAACTATCAAACATAACAATCACAACATCATTTCACAAATACATCCACATACATTGATCCCTTTCTTCTCAATTCAACAATAATGAAAATAAATTAAATTGGCCATGACAAGGACCTATGCTCTGAATAAAATAGGAAATTGAAATAGCCTCGACTAGGGCTAAACAATGAATAAACTAGAAACTTTAAAAACTTACCCAAAGTCCTTAAGACTTCAAAATTTGCAATTAAATCTCCTGGAAAGTCTTTAGTCCCTAGTAACACAAAAACATCAAGAACATAAAAATATATATACAATCAAACATAAAGCAATTTTTAAATTTTGATTACAAAACCGTATGCAATCCCCGCTAACGGTGCCAAAAGTTGGTGTGCACAAATGTGTACCATTTAAAAATATCACTTATAACAATAACACATATATCAATGTAGAATAATGCTATAGTAAGGGGTTGTCGAACTACAAGGATTGCTTGTTTATGGCAAACAAAATTATAAAATTACTTTCTAGTTTGATAAAAGAGATGGTAGTTTTATTAGTTTATCACTTAACTTATAAATTTAAATTGCATAAAACAGTAAATAAATTGAATAGAATAGATTGAACTGATAAAGAGAAGGCTAGGGAATTGACTTCACCTCAACCTTATAAACATGTTAACTTGCACTCAACTTGGGGATAAACA
>JAOTQH010266485.1:0-10938 GCA_025631255.1 Cornus kousa | reverse complement strand
CTCAGGTTTAGTTGCAATTATGTCAAACCTCAAGGGAGGTCATTGTAGTTTGCCCCTATATATATATATATATATAATGAAAGCCTTTTTTCAGCGGATACATATTCATAAACAGCATAACCAAAATTTATGCGTTAAGGCACATACATAAAACTACCTTCCCTCATTCACAGACTAGGGATCAGCTTTGCAAAAGATAACATTAGAAACTAAACTCTCTATTCAACCACGTTGATTGGCAAATTCAGGTAGAATTTGGCAATGTTAGTCTAACAAGACAAAAAGGGTATCTAGCTAGGGAATGGATTAAGTTGTGTAAAAATGACAGGAAAATGACAAGCTTGAGATTTAGCCGACTTTGGAAGAATGTTTGAACCAGAGAATCAAATTGTTAGAGAACATCATTATAGGAATGATCTAAACCTTTGATAGAATATTGATTGGAGTGATTCATGGGACTGAGTTTAGGGATCCCGGATCCTCCATCAATATATTTTTCATATTAATAAAATGTTTGTATACTTTCACCCATAAATAGACATGATCATTGTAAGAGAAATGTAATGAAAAAGAAGTCGTCTTTGGGCTTTGTGTGCCATGGATGTAAGCCGTAGTGGCCAAACCACGTTATATTATTGTGTTGTCCATGCATCATTTCTCTCTTCAATATTATATTTCTTAAGATGGTATCAGAGCAGGTTTATCATATCCTACTCTTGACTCGTTCAACTCTCCTCGCCTAACTCGAATTTTGTGATCGGATATACTCGTCTTAGATTTCCTTGTGTCAGAAATTAATATTGTTGGTTATTTGCACATTCTGTTCAAGTGTTTGGGATCATGTTCTTCTTCACTCTGGTAGACCCAACTATAGTTCATTCAACAACAATTTGTCTCAACAACTTCGTATTTATTTTCAAGTTGGTACACTTGAGTTAAAATCTCCATGTACCAATTTGAGGGGGAGTGTTAGAGAATATTATTATAAGAGTGATCCAACCTTTGATAGAATATTGATTGGAGTGATTCATGGGATTGTGGATCCTCCATCAATACATTTTTCATATTTTATCACATGTTTGTCTTCTTTCACCTATAAATAGAGGTGACCATTGTAAACAAAATTAAGAGAGAATATAATGAAAAAGAAGTAGCCCTTTGGGCTTTGTGCGCCATGGATATAGGCTGTAGTGGCCAAACTACGTTATATTCTTGTGTTGTTCATGCTTAATTTCTCTCTTCGATCTTATATTTCTTAACACAAATTATTTAGAATGGGGTACAAAAAAATTGTGATGTGACTATAAATCACCGGGTCTTTACTTATTCTTGATAGTAGAAAAATAAAAAAGGTAAGGCCCAAACTTGTCACAACCTAGGGACGGGAATTACTGGATTTTATCATTAGTGCTTCCACTGAGAGATGGAGTGAGGCCATTTAGTAGATAATAGGGCAAGCTCTCCATTACCATAGCATACTACAACAACCTTACAACTGTTGTATAAAATGGGCAATACACAAATTGCAACAATGAAATTAAAATAAAATTTCTACTTAAAATGAATAATTAATTAATAAAGTAAAAAGGTTCCACTCAAAACATTTTTTTGCGAAAGTAGATAATCATAGTAGATTTGATAACAGGTATTCACCATTTCAATGGTTGATATATAATATGGCAAATATTCTATAAATATATTATCTAATGTAATAATAATTAATAGGGTAAAGTGCAAAAAAAACCCTGAACTATGGGCCAAAATGCAATAAACCCCCCTGAACTACAAATAATGCAATTAACCCCCTGAACTAAGCAACTTGGTTGCAATTAACCCAGTCCAGTCACCGGCAGAATTTTTTTGACTGACATTACGAGTGTGTGCCACTTATTTTCTAAATGACCGTATAACCCTTGTAATACAAAAATACCAAATTGCCCATTTATTACCTTTTTAACCCACACAAACACACACACACACACACACATATATACAGAGAATATATTTATATATACAGATGGAGGGAACATTATATATTCTGATTGATAGACAATATATATATATATATATACAAACACAGAGACATGTAGAGAGAGAGGGATTAGATGAGTTCAGGGATTTTGAGAAATTAGGTTACTGGGTGTTTGGGAGTGTCTCAAATTCTTAATTATAAGTTTTTTTTTTTTTGAAAGGTAATTCTCAATTATGAGTTGATTGGGTGTTCGGATCTCTTCCTCTGTGTGTGTCTATATATATATATAT
The DNA here is from genome assembly GCA_025631255.1 of Cornus kousa. Classification (NCBI taxonomy): domain Eukaryota; kingdom Viridiplantae; phylum Streptophyta; class Magnoliopsida; order Cornales; family Cornaceae; genus Cornus; species Cornus kousa. The sequence goes on along the minus strand of JAOTQH010266485.1, from coordinate 8,676 downwards.
ATATATCAACATCCTTTGTGAGTGTCTATATACACACTAATTTATATATATAAATATACACACACACATACATATGGGAAAGATTGGGTTTTGATCAGATTATGCTTGTAGAGAGAGAATACGCAAGAGGTGATGTTTGTAGAGAGAGAATGGGAGACCGGGTTTTGACTAGATTAGTGTTTGATGGATCTGATTGTGGTGTAGAGAAAGTAGGAGAAGGGTGTTGGGTGAGCCGCCGTCAAGTTGTAATTTGTCTTTGAGATTACAGCTGCCATTTCATACAAGTGTATAAGTTCCAAAACGACGTAGTTTTAGTGAAGGGTACAATTGTCTTTTGATTTTTCCTATCAACCCAACTGCCGGATTGTCCTCAATTGCAACAAATTAATGGTTCAAAGGGGTTTCTTGTAGTTTAGGGGGGGTATTTGCAAAACGCTCATAGTTGAGGGGTGTTTTTTGCACTTTAACCTAAATAATATTTACATATTATTAAAAAAATAGTTGAGGGGTGTTTTTTGCACTTTACCCTAAATAATATTTACATATTATTAAAAAAATCATTTTTTTTCTTTTCCCTCTCTGTATTTTGCCTCTATTGTTTTGTTCGTTAATAAAAAGTCAAATACCTTATTTTCTATTTTATACTCTCTTCTTTTAAATTCTATTTTTCTTCTTTGGCTTCTCTCTTCTTTTTTATTTTTTCTAATCTTTGAGGATCTGTCATTTTTTTTTATTTTCAAGCGGTGGCACATTACTCCCTATCTCTTGGTAAAACAACTTGGACCCATGTACAAGTTATTAACCTGTAAGCTGATTACCCTTTTAGGAATAATTTTAGGCACATGCATCAATTTCTGTTATATTTTATTACTTAACAAAAACAAAAAATAATTTATTTTTATCATCTCACCCCTCGTATTTTCAGTCCCATTGATATTTCCATAGTTTTAATATTCACATTTCCACCAACATTCAATGTTTATATTTTTCTGATAAGTTAATACCCCCGACATCCTACAAAGATAGAATAGCATTTGTTTTGATGTAACTCTTCAAAAATAGTAATAACCACCATCATGAGTGATAAAAAGTCATGACTAAATCAGGATAAAATGGAATTATTTGGTGGCTGGCCCAGGAGGGAAGTATGTCAGTAATAATGTCAGACCACTTTAAAAAAGATCCAACAGCTGACCATTTACATAAGTTGGTAGAAATTTGCATGTTCACAGTAATAATGTCAGACCACTTTAAAAAAGATCCAACAGCTGACCATTTACAAAAGTTGGTAGAAATTTGCATGTTCAAAGTTTAACAACATCAGATTATCATTTAAGTGTAGAGCTACCAAAAGCAACAACAAGAGCATTGTGTAACAATTGTTTAAAACAACGGATTTACCCCGATAGAAACCAAAGAATAGATAGTATCTGTTAAATTTTCATTAATAAAAACCAAAAAAAAAAAAAGAAAAAAAAACTTACCCTTTCAAAAGTTTCATCCAAAATGATGGCCCCAGTTACAGGAACTCGGACTTTGTACGAAGTAAAATCTTTGAATATATCATCTAAATGAGCCACATAAGGTCTTAGAACATCACAACTGTTAAACACTGAAATAAGTTAAGGAAAACATGAAACACCTTATAAAATTTATATCAACGGAAGAGAACACTTATGCACTAAAATTAGCATTGAAGTGCGCAAAATAACTAATCTAATAGAAACTCGGGCCAAATCAGCCTTCGATGATGTATCAAACTCATGAGAGTGATGTCTTTGCAGTGTAAATGTCATTAGATTGGAAGACAACAAGATGGTACAAGGTAGGGTTTGTGTGCATGTGAAGGCATATTTTTTAGCTGAGAGGAAAGACAGGATTGTATATACCAAATCACAAGGATCCAATGCTACCAAAAGAATACAAAATTATTCTTTACAAGAATACAAATGCAATCAAATAGACATTGTAGAGGATACTTAGAGAAGTGAATTCCTTCAAATTGAAGGACTTTAACGAGGGATTATTTTCTACTGAAACATCCTCGTAGAACCAATGTGCATACTCCACGAGAAACAATATCCTCTCAAATGATTGTTGATCTTCTTTAGGCACATTTAGAACAAATCGACTGCATGAAAAACAATCAAAATAAGATGAGGAGAGACTGGCACTGCATAAAACAGCATCAGAAGAAACTTTACTTAAAAAACATGAATAGAGAAATAAGAAAGATGTTGTTCTAACTCCAATCTCTATTGATTGTGCAAAATGTATATAAGAACATCTATATAATATGAAAAACCATAAGTTGTTTGCTGCATTGGTACAACCAAGGATGTAGAGCCATCGTGATCACAAAGCCAAAAAACTACATTGATTGCTATGTTTTGATTAGTCGTTGATTAAGTGTTAGCCCAAGAGAGTGTATTTAGATAGCTCACTCCCAACCAAAGGGTTTTCAGATAGGAACACTTTAAATTTGGGTACTCAACTTATCAATGTTTAGGTTAAAAATTCTTCTAATTCTTTCTCCTCCTTTTATCAGAAGACATCTCAGGTACAGATTGACTGAAATCGTGAACAGTTGAATAAGCTGTTGTTTTAGGTAGTCCCTAAATACAATCCCCTTACATTTATAACCCGTTTATTTTGATATAAAATGTTTTAAACAGGAAAATATTTTTCTTTTAAAATCTTGTACCTGAAAAAACAAATCAATATCCTTCTTATTTCATGGTCCTTGATTGAAAAATTCAAATAAGTTGTCCGCATAAACACTTATATAAACACGTACATGAAGGATCATATCTACTTATCTGGTGTTCATGTAAGTTCTTGGCCATACAATTTACAAGTGTGTAATACTAACAAATATAACACATTTTACAAGCAATCAATTGAAGCGCTCTCAACAAATGGAGAATATGTTCGAACCCTTTCAACTCAGTTTAGAAAAGGGGTAAGGGAAAATAAAACAAAGGGTTGGTCAAACAACGCTCCAGACAAGGACATGGAATTTTCAATTTTTATGCAATTTATTTTCATTTCTTTGCCATTCCTTCAAAAACCAAACGGAGCAAAAACTCTTACTGAATACTGACATGCATGTAGCTTGAATTATCATGCATAGATAGGTATACAAATCCACATCTTAAACTACACACACACAAAACTTAATCTGCCTTCAATCTTGAACAATTTCACGTGCAAATTGTCTATATCTAGAACAACAAAACAGCTAAAGAAATAAATGTCAGTTTTGCTACCAAATTTTGTAAACCCTAATCAGAGATTGCAACACACTTAGTATAGCTAATAAACACATAGATGTGTATACGGACCTGCAGAGATCGTCGAGGAGCTCTTGAGGAGGGAGACCGTTCTTCAGTGGAACGCTGGAAGATCGATGGAGCCCTGACATGGCTTTCCTGTGTCGATTGAAACCCTAAATTGCTAAATACTTAAAACCCTAATTCTAATTCTGGCGAGCATTTTGTTTGAGATGTAAGATTTGTAGTCTGCATCAGTCAACGAAGAAAGAGCTCTTTTTTAGTTCGTTTTATAGAACTTAGACGATAGAGCTCTCTCCTTCGCTATGGATGGAGAGAGAGAGAGAGAGAGAGCAATTATTTGTTCTTTCTTCGGTCCGGGAAATACATGAATTTCAATGGACTCCAATTGCAGCCATAGTCTGGACCCGACCCGGTAAGGGCATTTTCGTCCTTACATTTTTTTATCAAATACGTAGTAAATAAAAATTTAAATATAATGTCTGAGAATTCATCCCTAAAATTGAAACTCCATAAAATTTGAATTAATTTTTCTCCTATTCAAAATTTAAAAGTCACCGATTCAATATATTCAAATATATTAACAAAAATAAAATAGTTTAATTTAATCAGATTTATGGGACTGTACCAATTAAGCAGTCAAACCTAAACACAACTCAAACTTTTCAACTTAAAGCGGCTCATTTCAAAATTTTAAACTCGAGAGTTCTGCTTGGATGAGAGAAACCAGAGTAGTTGGTTTCTCCAAAACAAAAAATAAATGGAGTAAATAAAAATTAAATGGACATCTATGAAAACTATAAACAAATTATCAATATATATTATTAAATTTATAAATTATAAAAGGCCAAGTTAAAATTCGGATTCAGGAAATGTTCAAATTTATTACACCACGACTTGAACACAAGTCGAATTGAGGGTCTGAAAACTTTTAGCTCCAGCAAATCTTTGAAATATCTAGTTAAATATAGGTTTCACCCATCCTAGTTGCACTCTACTTAGGAATTTAGTTGTGTTGGATCATTAGAGAATAATATGAAGTGATCAAAGTTGTGAGATATGGCATGCTCCCACAGACCCACCCGCCACACGTACACTCTTTAATGTTATAGGCAAAGTTTGTGTTACTAATAGATACCAAGTTTGTGCCCTATAAATATTATGTAAAGGACAACCCTTCATTCCCATCTAATAGGTTTTTTCTGAGGAGATAGCCTATCAAAGAATCTCGCTTGACTACTTGGAGGTTGGAAGTTCAAATTTTTTTGGAGTAATTTTTATAAAATTTTCTTAATAATTGTCTGGTGTAAAAAAAAAAAAAAAAAAACCCTATAATTATACAATTTTATAGCTAGTACTTTGAATTCTAGAGAGAAAGTGAAGATGCCTTTAAATGCCTCCTCCAAAGCAACAATTTGTTGTGGAAACCAATTGGTACCCCTACTGTATAATGGAAAATAGAGATAGATGGTCCAAAGATGATTGCAGCTAAAAGCAACCAAACCACTGGAACTGAATCTAGATTTGTTGCCATATATGGGCTAGTTTGGTATGCGTAAATGAAATGAGAATGAAAAATAGGAGTGGAATGGAAATGATGATTAACATTCTTTTGTTTGGTTGCAAACATGAAATGCGTAAAAATGAAATGATGATTTCCATTAACTTTGGTTGGACTAATGTAAAAATTGAAATGGAATAAATTTATATTGTTTTCTCCAAATAACCTTTATCATCAATAAAAAATTTAATTAAAAAATTAACATCTGAAGAATTTTTTTCCAATCTAGGGTAAGAAAGAGGTCTGTAAGAATGAAATTGGGGCAAGAGATAGAGAGAGAGAGAGTAGAGAGAAGAAAAAACTGGGCACGGAGGTGTCGGAGGTTGGGTTGGGTTGTGTGTTAGAAAAGATGACGATGGCGGCGGGGAAGAAAGCTGGATTATGGAGAGGAGTATAACAGATCTCCTTCCTAAAAAAATCTTTCTTTTATTTATTTATTGGAATTGATTCACCCCTTCCATTAATTGAATACTACCTCAAAATACACAATGATTATCATACAGGGAAAAAAAATGTTCTTGGTCAATCTATTTATATTACAAAGTATTTTTTGCACAATACGTGATAAAGCAACATATGCATCGAGGATATATATATATATATTAAAGTTACTGGATTATAGAGAGAAGTATAACAGATTTGGTATGAAGGGGTGGATTAGAAGAGAACAAAGCTGTGATGGAAGAGATGATGAACGGTTTTTTTGGTCATACTTTTTTTAATTTTATTCGAGGTGGGAATGGAATGGTCATTCCATTATTAAAGAGAAGGAATGAAATAGTGGGAATGGTTATTCCGAAAATGCCTCTTGATTTTCTTTCCAACTTTAATTTTAACTTACCAAACATAGGAATGGAATAAAAACCATTCTCATTCCTTCTTAATTGATTCGATTCCGACACACCAAACTAGTCCTATGTGTTTAACAACGAATTATAAGATGTTCTAAAAAGCCCGACAAAACCATAATCGACAAGTAATAATAATAATGATTTTTTGAATATCATCAATATTAACCATGATAGGTAGGGACTCTCTTCTTTAACTTGAAGAACTAAAATGTTACTTAGGCCTGCAAGTTTGAGTACCCAGTGTGCTTTGGCCCAACTGCTGGGATGAACAGTAGGCTTTACTAATTTGTAAATTTTTATTAAATCCTACCATTAATTATGGGATTTAAAAAAAAAAAAAAATTGTCATTTGAAATCCCAACAAGTTCCAAATTACATCAAAGTAAATCACAAAAATCCATTTTAAAATTTATTCCCTGATGACAACTAAGAGCATCTCCAACTGTCGCGCGCGTGTGTGTGTGTGTGTGTGTGTGTGTGTGTGTATACATATTGTGTAAATCTAATGTGTCGTAATAGATTTACATAAAAAAAATAAATAAAAATATAAAATATAAAAAATATAAAATTGGATTATTTATTTTAGCTCATTTTGTGTAAACATATATCCCCCACTAACAACAAACCATTGTCATGTCTGGACCCCACATAATTTTTACAAACCTACTTAATATATGGTTAACTTGTTAATGCAATGAGAAAGATGGAGGAAAAAATAAACATGTGTAAAATACACAATAATTTTACACATTAATGACGCGGCAATGTATATTTTACACAAAAAAATGTTTTAGCATACTGCTGGAGATGCTTTAAGAAACTTGTCATCCTCTAAATTAGTGATGAAGTGTTTTTCTATGTTCTTATTTAACGGTAAAGTAATTTAGAATAAAAACTGTATTTAAGGCAAATTCAACGATTACAAATACATTAAGTAAGACAAACCCTTATAGTATCTCCAACGGTCTATTAAAATATCATTTTGTGTAAAATATACACTGCCACGTATAATGTATAAATTTTTTTAATCTCCAGCAATATGTTAAGATACACTGCCATGTCATCAATGCGTAAGAGTATCTCCAACTGTTATATATATATATATATATATATATATTTGTAAATATGATGTATCATAATAGATTTACACAAAAAAATTGGATTATTTATTTTTAGTTCCCGCGGTTGTTTTATACCTTTTGTGTAAAAATATATTCCCTAATAACAACCAACTAATGTCATGCGAAGATCCATGTAATTTTTACAAATCTATTTAATATAAGGTTGATTCGTTAATGAAATGAGAAAGAAAAAGGAGAAAAGAGATATACTAATGTGGGTAAAAAGGTTGTATAAAATACACAACAATTTTACACATTGGTGATGTGGCAATGTATCTTAACAGACTGCTAGAGATAAAAATAAATAAATAAATTATATATCATATGTGGCTGTATATATTTTACACAAAAGAGTATTTTAACATAATGCTAGAGATGCTCTAAAATTGTTGGTTTACACAGCCACATAATCATATTTTCGTTCTTTTCCATGTTTCTCATTCCATTAATGAATGGACTATAGTAGGTTTGTAAAAGTTACGCGGAGTCTTGGTATGACACGTGGTTGGTTGTTATTTGCAGATGCATTTTTACACAAAATGTATAGTTCATTTTTTTTTTTTTGGTAAATCTACTATGACAAGTTAGATTTACAAAATAAATAAATAAATATACACAACAGGAGATGCTATTACACATTGCAACTTAATTAACGAATGTCTTTAAAGAAAAGAGTCCTCTCAAAACAAGATAAATGAGATTTTCTTATTTAATCAATGTTAAGTTAATCTTTTAGGATTTTTGCAAATGAATCATTTAAAAAAATATATATATCAACCCGCTGATTAAATTGTAGACACTAAAATTTTATGGACTTTTGTTTTGACAAGTTGATCCACCAAATATGGGTGTCATGTTTAATTAAATTATTTAATTGGTCCAAACTTGGTCAAATTGAATTATTTAATTAGCCTAGTCCAGGTGATTAAATAAAAAGATAATTATTCCTAATAGAATATATTTGAAATAATTATTTTTATGAATAATTATCACAATATATGGATAATTATCATAATATAACCGACCCGACTTGGTTATGATTTTGTCTTTATCAGGAGAGGACATGTGTCATCATCCTATTAATCCAAGAAGAATATAAATAGAGGCATCGATGAAGGAGGAAAAGGGTACAGAAATTAAGAAACTTAGAAATCCAAAGTGACATAAATTGAGAATTATAGAAATCCAGAATTCCAGAAAGAAATACAGAAGCACCTGAAGGCGAAGAGCTACAAACACATCAAATCATCCCGTTCTTCATCATCAGAATTCCACGGTGATCAACAATAAGTACATCAAATCGTGTTGTTCTTTATCAAAATTCAACAGTGATTAACAACAAGCACACTAAAGTTGTGCTGTTCTTCCATAAATTCAACAAATTATTTGAAGACAAATAACAACAAGCACATCCAATCCAACAGTCATGTTGTTCTTTCTCAAATTCAACAAAGAATAACAAGCACATCAAAATCGTGCCGTTCTTTTTCTGTGATTTAACAAATTTGAAGAATCACCATGTACACACAAATTTTGTAATCTACAAATAAAGAACAAAATAGGGAGCAAAACATAATTTTATTGATTTATGATAAATAAAAGGAATACAATCCTTTGTAATATTCTTTACAAAGAATAAGATTCTCTAATTCGATCTCCTTTGTTGGTATTCAAGGGCTAAACGAGCTTGATCTTAAATCACCGTGGAATTTGAATGAAGAACAGCACGATTTGATGTGCTTGTTGTTCATCACCGTGTAATTTGATGAAGAACGACACGGCTTTAGATGTGCTTGATATTCTTCGCCTTCAGGAATGAATGTTGGGGATGAGTATTGACAGAGTTTCTA